>MU953956.1:0-12604 GCA_036418165.1 Cooperia oncophora | reverse complement strand
ATCGAAAGAAATCTATGGAAACTGATTGTTTTTGAGCCTCTACGAGCTGTAAACCGCTTGAAACTTTGACCAGTTGCTGAGTGGAGGGTCCCTATAAAGGTACTGGTGGAATCGAAGAAAAAATAGTCGGGGTATGGGGTCTTACTTGTGGCACGTGATCAAGAGTGAACGGCTCCTTGGAATGGTTTCTTCAACGGTCGGAGCAATGATAAGCAACAACGATCGGGCCTAGTGGATAGCGTGGAGGATTCTCTAGCGGACAGTGGGGGTGGGGTGGATGGTTCGTTTCCTCCGCAACGTGCGAGTTTTTGCATTTTTCATGTTTCGCTGTTTTCGCGTTCAAATATGTCTGTGCGTGAGTATGCGTTCGATAACTGCCATTTATGGGCACATTTTAAATGGGGATACTCCATGAATCAGTGCTATTCAATTATTACAGGTTTTACATACCATTAAGCAAGACCGTAGTTGAAAGTTGATCTTTATAGGTCAGACAATGCCCGAATCACGAATATGGAATCACTTATAGCTATGGTGCCATTTATCGCTAATATGGAGCCACATGTTTCTTCTAACGAATGCGTTAATAAGGGACGTGTAGCGCTACCCAGGCGCCAAATTACGTCGGCGCCGAAAATAAGTGTGAAAATCATGATCGGGGCCATCGATTACCCCTGTAAACAATCTTTCGGCCAAAAAATTTTTTTCGACTTTTTTGGGTGTGTGCGTTGGGTTGTGCCCGACAGTCTTTCTATAGAAGTCTACAGTGCCTCGCCATAGGGACCCCTATTTTATTAATATCCAAGACATAAAACTAACCATATCGATGAAATAAAGGAAACGGAAGTATTAGGTGGACTTAAAAAAAGTTAAGAATTTTGAATGAGTGCAATTTCTGTTCCGGTAGGGGAGATTGACATCTTTATTGAGCGAGCAGGCGGCAGGAATCGGCAAAGGCCCAGGTGCTTTTCACGAATGCCGACCACTCTCACTGATGCCAAGCATGACAGGACCTTGGGCGCGCTCTTGCGATACGGCTGTCCTGCCGGTGGCCTGCTACGTCATCGTCATGTCATCATCTTTACGAAGATGTGAGACTCCGGTCACCACTGCCGACCAAATGGTCTACCACAACCCCAAAAAATCGAAAAAATTTTTGGCTGAAGTTCGTCTATAAGGGGTAGTCGATGGTCCTGATTACGATTTTGACACTTATTTTCGACGTCGACGCAATTTGGCGCCAGTATAGCGCTTAACGTCCCTCATATGGGGGTACATAGACGTACTTTCACTCCTTTTTTGGCGTTCCTGGGGCCGCTCAGCGAAAATGAACCCCACTTCTGTGGTCTATGTTCAAGCCCCTACAAAATGCAAAAAACCATTTTGAAAAAGCGGGGCACGCCCTGAACGACCTTCCTCGTAAACCATTTAGTTTTCGCTTATTTCAGGCGCTTTCAATGGCTCTTTTTCTTTTTCCCCTTCACTCGCACCATTTGATACCTGGTATTTCGTGCCTGAAGGCACTTACCTTCACTGTACTACCGTACACGGTGTCTCAAGAATCCCGGAGCTCAAGGAATCAGATGGATCAGGAATCAGAAGGAAAAATATGAAGTTTTCCGAGGGAAAACCTCGTGAAGGGTATCAGAGCCTCATAGTTTAACGTTGCTCCCTGCTGTAGGTTTTTACAAATGCCTGTAAATTAACGACAGTGCGTTAGGTTTGAGCAGCTATCTTCTCAGGTATCATGCCAGTTAGCAGCTCTGAGCCATTTTTGGGCCTCTGAAGTAGATGAGAAGGACGAGAAGTTAGCCCATTGAGAGGGCTGCATCTAAAAATATTAGCTGACAGAGATAATGGTCTGAATGATAAATACATAAAAGGGGCGCCAAAATTTGCTGCAAAAGACTCAAAAGATTCAAAAGAATCTGAAAGTTTTCACAAAGTTTTTTATTGTTTATAGTCCTTCTTCTAGCAGCGACGGCATATTGGCGGATACTGGAGGCAGCAGACCAGATCGCTGAAGAAGGTGCTAGGCACCGAAATATTCGAAGAAGAAGGAGTATAAACAATAAAAAAATTTTGTGAAAACTTTTGGATTCTTTTGAATCTTTTGAGTCTTTCGCAATAAATTTTGGCGCCTCTTTTATGTGTTTAACATTCAGATTGCAATGAGGCTCCGGGACAGCACAATTTTAAGAGATAAAGATCCTGAACACGAGACTGATGAGGCCAGAGAACTCACTGAGTAACTGCCAAGTGGGTTGCGAAGGTAGTGAAGGAATGAGGTACAATCTTGTTCGCTGCGGATGATGGCGCGGGTACTGGGGGAAGGTTGCGGCACCAACCCATTCTCCAGCCACACTGACACGTGCCTCTATCTGCGGCCAAGAAGACTGCAGTAGCCTTGAGTACGATCTGGGGCGACTGTTTAGCTTTTTGGGTATCATGCTATGCGCCACGTCTGTCATTTAAAAGCCGTTGTGACAACAGAGTGCCTTCGCGGCCTGTTTAGAGGCATTAGACATAATAATTTTATTCTAAGATTATAGCAGTTGACATTATCGGGAAATCAAAAAGGCGAAAAAACGAAGTGTAGCGGTCGAAAACTGCAAAAGAGCCACTGTTTTACAAGGTTCAAGAGGGAATTTCGGACGAGTTCCCTGTTTGCAACGTGCCAAGAGGCGCTAAGGTAGATACCAGTTCATATCAGTCCATTCGTTTCACATTATATTACTTCGCAAATAAAGGGATATTGTGGATGGGCGGGCGCGGTGGGCATCGAGGTAGGTATGCAGCTTGTTAGTGTATTATAATGGTACCTTTCTTGGAAAAGGGGCGCTCAGCAACGCCAAACTGCCCTGTTAGGCGTGTTGACCCAGGACGTCTTGGGAATTCATCGCGCCACTTGCCCTTGAAGATCACCCAGAACCAGCCTTGGCATCATTGCGTGTTGCTTGAGACAAGAATATGGCATACTCAATCACCTATGCGGGATCGACCCTGTGGGTGGTCTGCTAGCTGCTCTGCTGGTTTCTGTTTTTAAATACAACTCGAAAGGAATCAACCAATGGTGAGGAATTCAAGGTGAAGGTTTGCTTTGATGTTTGTTGATTCTGAGGGTTATGATTTTTGAAGGCTATGTTCGAGGTCGACCAATGCCGACTAGTGATTGTGGCATTAGCACTCGTGGACAATTCTTGCCCGACTTAGCCGACAGCGGAAGGTGGGCATTAGGAGGCATCACCGCGATGGGGAAAATGTTCACATGATGTGACCCTTCTCCGATTTTTCGTTTTCTGCCCCCTTCCAAGCTGAAATTTCCACCTCACCACTCCCGCCGTGTCGAAATCTGACCAATTTTTGCTGTCGACTATTGCTTGGGGAAAAGAAAAAGGACGGAAGAGGGTGTGACCCGCCCTAAATGGTAGAAATCTAAAGTGAGAAAGAATTTTTTGTGAGACTGAATACGGCTCCTTCCTCTACAGCAATTGGATACGAGCCCGTATGTTGTGGCTTCCATAATGGATGATGTGCCGTGTTAGGAGCTGAGCTGCGCAAGGCGTCTGCGTGGTAGACGGTGCTCACCCACTGCGGTACCTCTACTCGCTGTGTTTCTTTTATCCGGCCCTAGAAACGACGACGGAAAAACACTCCGGCAGGGGAGACGGACAAATCCAGAGGGAGACGAGACTCATGGAGGGCGATATCAATTGTTCTCATCCGCTTGACTTCACATGCAAATGGCCAGGTGACAACTCGTCTATGGGGCGCGGCGTTGCTTGCCACGCCCACTAGAGCGCCATTTCAGTATTGTATTGTCATATAGTGCCCCTCCGGCAGTGCATGAGTGGTGGGCTAAGGGGAAATCCATGGGTGATTTGCGGTTCGAAGCCAACTGATCGTCTTTCGGTAATCATCGAGCTGTCCGTTTCTGGGATGCGTCACGTCTTCTATAATACCTAAATTAAGGACTGGCATACCATGCCATATGAACACGATACTAAACAATTACTTGCTTAGGTTAGGCGATGTACTATTCAGCCTTTTTATCCCACGAACAATTCTCGTTTCAGCCAACCGAACCCAGAAGTATGGAGAGCTCGGTTGGTCCATGGTCGGAGCCGATTACGGGAACGTATACGGGCTGTGCGCTTGTCACACTGCACCACTATCGCCCGAGTTTCAAGTATGACTAGTAGCTAAACTATGAAGTTGCACCGAAATCGATCATCTCTCTGGCCCTTTCTTTTCAGTACATCAGGTTTTTATAGATGTCTTGCCTAGGCTGTCGCTAGCACGCATCACTGTCCTTTTTGAGGTATGAGTTCGTCGCTCGATCGCCTTCTATGCTAATACATGGATTGCTCATCACCTTATCTGTGCCTTTATGTATCCGTATCCTTGCCTACCTCACTGAGGAGCCTGGGGGTTGGCGAGAGAATGATGGTCCATCTAGGGTTAACAGGCGAAACGGACCATCTGTGTTTTGGAGTGTTTTCTTCTTCCAATATTCTTTTCTGTTTGTTTTTAATTGGTAGTGGCACCCGATCAACGCACGCAGCGGAAGGTCCACTTCACCTCTTCAGGTGTAGATATTGTGCAATACTACCTGTCCTTTTTTGTAAATCTGTAGTTGTTAATTACGAGTGTATGTACTAGTAAATAGAAAGGTCCAGGTATCGAAGATGGATAACGACTTCTACAGGATACTGATAGCCATCAGTTCTGACCTACCACCATAACTCGAACAGCTCGAGGAGGAAAATTCCGACAAAACGCTGTGCATAGGGGGTTACTAATGGCCCCGGTCACGGTTCTGAACTTCATAAATGGCGTCGAGGCCATTTAGCGCCAACATAACTCCGAATAACCTCCCCATCCTGCAGGGTTGGATGCTGCGAAAATCACATGAGAAACTTCACTGCTACCTCACTGTGTGCCAATAAGTTGTGCTGTTTCCGATGCAGAGTCGACGAAGGTCTCATCTACTCAACTGAGAAATAGAAAAGAGCTTATCTCTTTAGCAAACTTTTCACTCATTTTTGTGGCATTCCCAGGAACGCATAGCAAAAATGAAACCCATTTGTGATCCTTATATGGACCCCTACAACATGCAACAAACCATTTCTAAAAAGCGCGCCACGACCTGAATGACCTCCCTTGTAAGAGAGAAGCTGGAGCGTAGATTTTACTTTTGTGAGCTACTGTGAAGTTGTGAAATTGTTCAAGTGAGCCACTTTATCACAGAAATTTACAGTTCTCACAAGGTTGCCTGTAAACTCTTTTCTTCTGAGGTCGAGGGATAGAGGGGAATTCTCACTCGAAGCATTACTGCAAGCCGGGTGGTCGATCTCGCGTCTCCGCGACGGAGATCAGAGCACGGCACGCCATCTTTGTGATCATCACAACGGGGGGATCGTATTTGCCCGCGATGGAGGGGGGGGGGTCGTAAACGCATGGCCCATGTTGAAGTGGAGAGAGCGGTGATACACGGTACAAGTGAAAAGAAGCTCAAAAGGGACGATGTAGATGACAATAAATAGAACTAGGCACTATCGAACTATTCCTAGGCCAAGAACTAAAAAAAAAATACTGCTGAACCTCTTCCTCCTTCCTCACAAAAAAACTTCAAGGCACTTCGCCCACCAACCCTCCTCATCTGGTCTAGATAAATCCCAATCCACTAATCCGCAAAATCTAGAAAAGAATCCATTGCAAAAGCTACCTATGAAACCGTAGAAATTGAATCCTGAGCAATTTCCTCACAACAAAATCAAAACTCAACAAAAAAATCAAGCTCAACAAAAACAAACTAATCAAGATAATCGCACAATCAACATTGGGATAAGAAAAAAAACTCAGAGGACGTGTGAGGTGTTGGATAGGTCGAGCAGCTGGGACGGAACTATGGATTACTTTTGAATTTTGGCTGTTCGCGGTCAGCGCGCTCATACAAGCTCATTGGTGCGCGCTATTTTACGGCCTGGAGCCAATTTCAAGCCAAACACGTGAAAAGTACCCCGCTCATTTGAACACCTGAATTGATAGCGATTTCATCAAAACACGTTCGGATTCTAAAGTTTTCCCGCTTGTGAACCATCGTTGTGATCCGTCTGTGATCATTTTTGCGAACCGCGAGTCGCTACGCTTTGGACGTCCATGGCAAGCTTCATACACGCCTTTCGTAAAAAAGAGAATTGCGCCGGAAGCATGAATATTTCTACTTTCCAGCAAGGCTTTAATTTTCTTCCTGGGCCTCCTATTAGAAAAAATTTCCCGTTGTGATCATTTTTCGTTCGTGACCACCCCTCCCCCCACGACACGAAAAATCAGCCCCTCCGAGGCCATGAAACCTCCAGTTGGCTTGAAGACTTTGGTATGCTTCTAAAACACATGTTTTCGCAAAGGTATCAGGAATAGGCCATTGGGCGCCAATTGGCATCACCTCTGCAATGCGCCATGCACGGGGCTTTCACGCAGGTGTTTGGAAGGTGTAACTTCTAGATAGGGCTTCCCAGTTGCAAGCAAATGTGCTCCAACCATCAGAAAGTCCGGGAATGCACTTCCATCTGTTTTATTGATCGTTTACGTCGTGAGTCCTCTTGTTTGTTTATAAATTCATGAGGCCCTGTGGGCGGTGACGTAGCTCCTATCATCGCCCCTTCCTCGTAGGTGTGCTACACCAGCGCCAGAGTGCTGGACGTTGCTTGGGAGTACGTAGTACTGTGATCTCCCCCACTCGATCCAGCAAAAATTTTGTAAAAAAACCAGAAATTTTTGGGAAAAAATAGACAAAGTGGTAGGAGGTTGGAAAAATCTAGGGAAGAGGTAACATGGGGAGGGGGTCGTACTTGAAGATGGAATTAGGGGGGGTCGTGTTTTCAGGAAATGATCACAGCTCAATGGCTGCCCTGGATCAGAGGTAAGCCGAGTCATTTTGCCGACCAATACCGTTATATTGTTTACAATCACGGGTGCTGGTCCGGGTTAGGCGCAGCCCCGTGGGTTGAAGCGAACTGACAACTGATTGATGCAACTGTTTATTAGAACCGTAGTGTCCGAGGACACTACTCTCCAGCTCACGCTAGGGTTAGACTGACTCTTCTTCACAATAGCCGGCCCTTATATACGGGCTCGAAGGGGCGGAACCGGAAGTGCTCGCCATTGGTCCGTTCAAAGTGCTGACGTCACACTTGGCGGGAAACTAAGGCGTCGATTGGCCGAGCGTCCGAGTCGCGTATCGATTGATTCGGCTCACGTCCCTAGGAACTGAGAGTGATAAAGAACGAAGATAAAGAGATAACAAGAGTAAAAAAATTACAATATCATAACATTACCAGTTTCTCAAAATGTCTTCAGTTTTTGTTAAGGCGTTTGGGAGAGCAAATCACAACTGTTTCGGACTCTTTCAGGCTCTGACGAAGGCGAGGAAGCCGAAACGTTGGCCTAATAAACGTTGGCGGCTCAAGTACAATACTAATTAAATTCTTTTCTTTTATAAGACTTTTATAGGTGTCTCTTTCACACTGCAAGCCTCGAGCTCTGAAAGCTGACGCTCTTCCATAGTTTCTGCTAGTGAACAGATCATTCTGGGGACCGTAGACGCTGCCTAAGTTCTTCCCTATTTACGTAGTCGTAATCGTCGCATTCAGTCGGGGCGGTGTCAGGAGTAAGACGGAATGAGCACGCCTCTTGCTGTCTTTCTTTGAACGGTTCGTGACCGATTCAGGAAGAAAACAACCGGTGGTGAGAACGCCGCGGATGGGTTCATTTCTCTCCTCTTGACACTGCCCTGACTGATTGCGACGATATCAACTGTAGCAGTTCCTTTTGCTGGAGGTTTCCCAAGCACCAGCCTATCCCGTGATTAGAAGTTCAACATAAAAGCCAACATCGCGCAGGGCTGGTGAATTGTAGTCTGAACCAAATCCCAAACACGGCGCGAACCGGGCTGTTGCTTTAGCCATTTCACTACCGGGGCCGCTCTTAGGCTTTCAGCTCAATGGATCTTTTGAGCCATTGCCTTTATACCGAAACCGCCCGGTAAGAGGGATATGCGGGCTCGAGCGCCGTCTGAGGTCTGACTTTTCGCCCATAACCCAGCACTCAGCAGCCTTGCGATAGTCTTCGGCGTGCTCTGCTGCGTTAAACAGTACTTAACGAACTGAACGCCAAAATTTCCCGTCATTGTTCAAATTATAGGCGAACTATTGCTCTAACTCGAATCCGCGGCGCATACGGGGTCATGCAATCGAAACAGCGTTCACAGTTCGCTACAACGACGAACGAGCCACGCGTCTACAATTCTTCGAATAGCGGTGAAGTGCGGTTCGAGTGGTCGGTGTAGCGAACTATGAACGCCGCCCTGGCAACAGTAGTCTGACAACCTCTAATTAGAGCCCGTCGTTTGTTGGGATTCTCGCCGGGGGGGGGGTCGCGGTCGGTCAGTTGAGTGGGATTCGTGTTTGCTCCGGAAAAAAAAATTGAATTTGGTCGTCCACTTGGACAGTTGCTTTTCCTCAAAAGTGCTCCCTCTACACTGCCCGCTTGACAGCATTCTTTTCAGAGAAGTGTAGAGCAGTTTTCAGAAAAAAAACTCCGAAAAGTGTGAGGATGTTGTGAAAGAGAGGGGATTTCGAGGGGTGGGGTTCGTGTTTTGCGAAAATTTTCCACAACGGACAGGACGTGCCCTGCCACAAATTCAGGTGTTAGAAATGAATACGCGGGCGCATAAATGTTTTCAAGTTTTTCTCAGGAGCGTAGGCTTTTGACTTCATCCGGGAGCTGCACAACAAACGAAAGATGGACTCATTGAATTTCTCCAATTTTCCGATGAATCTCTGTTCGAGAACGTTATTTCTGTGGTTCAGGGGAAAAACTGTGGTCCGAGATCAAGAGCAAAAGGATCCGACAACTCGACAAATGCTGCTTTCTACGTGAGGCCTGAGAATGATGGTGAGCAAAAAGAGGAAAAAGCGCCTGAATAGACTCATTGGTTGATTGCTGATTTTTGTTATTATAGTGTTGCACTATTTCTGGCGCTATTTAAATACCTTGGAGGAGACATTTAAAGGACTCTTCGTGCTAAAATCCTAAAGGAGGCATCGAAGGATCTCTGGGCAAAGCTAGAAATGCCTTGTTGGGGTCCAGGACTCAGGCCTAAGCCTGGGAAAAGGGAAGGAACTCCGGAATGGGCAGCCCACTTTCAACTCAGGTGTTTCTCTTCATATGAGGTTCATCTATGCTTTCGATGAAAGGTCAGTAAAATGTACTCCTCCCCTTCCTGCTCCCGAAGGTTACTAGCCTTTGTTTGTTAGAGGAACAACCCCAAAAAGTACGAATTTGGTCACTGTTCAGTTCGAAATGCTTTCAGAGCGGATAAAACATCAAATTTGAAACTGTGTTTTGTGTAATCACGCATTTTAGATGAAGCAATTCCTTTGAAACAAATTGAAGATACAGGTTACCTAGTGAGTAGATACGTTCCTTCAAACCAAGTGCACGAGAAGGAGCCGCGTGAGCAGTGCCATTTCAACACGGAGAACTGCATAAGTAACTAGCAGCCTTACTTTGATAAGAGAGTTTGAGAGTGATGAGAGAGAACAAAGGAGGAGCTGATAATGGCGAGAGTGGCCCGCCCCTCGAAAAAAAATGTTACGATATCAGCCAGCGAACTTATCTGAAAACCCATTCTCCCCGCTGTGTGCAGTGTGCAACGCTCGAATTTAAGGTTGTCTTTTTGGACCCTTTTGACGTTTATTTTCTTTTTTTTTCTCCCGATTCCCACCCACATTTCTCTTTTTGTTTCTATTCCCCTCTGCCACCATACACAGTGTCTTTAACTATAAAAATCCGAGTAATCTGGAGATCGTAGATGTTGTGAAGGGGGTTCGAGACTCATGTGATGCCCTTGAGATGCTGAAACCTGGCTGACTGAGCTTCAGATCCCACTAGGTGATAGGCAGTTGGGGATGCTACGATAGTGCGGAGAAGAAGTAGTAGATGGGGTTACGGCTTAGACATTCTCTGACTTTTATTTTTGCTTGACTTCAGGCATCCTAGAACCGCGGCACCACTGGAATATAGTCTGAATCGTACCAGACCCAAATAAGCCCTGGTAGCATCGCGTCTTGCTATCACCAACAGTTTTGGTGTGACTCCATTTCCTGAAGAATTAGTATACCTAAATACCATGAGCGGGATTAGATCCTGTAGGTGGTTAGTAGCTGCTCTACTGGTTTCTGTGTTTCCTATGCACCCTCTTTACGTTCGACTTGATGAGATTTTTTACTTGAGTGAAATCGGAAAATCGAATTGACAACGGGTCAATTTTACCACATCAATACTGCGCGCATTTTTGAGTTTTTAAGTGGAACTTCCTTAGAAGGCACAATTTTTCGACGTAGTCGTCTTTTTCAGACGCCATAAGAGTTTCGCGGTTGGTATATGAACACTACCTCACTAAGCCCTCAACCAACCCTTGCAGTTCCGATGACGTACTCGGGACTCAATGAGAAAATCCTATACAACACGGAGTAGGCACACACAAGGCTTCCTCCAGACTTCCTTCCTAAGCTTATTATTCTTTTGTCCCACGTGGTTGCGGAGGCCGCTTTCACAGCACGCCACACAACACAGAGACGCCATTACTTCCGACTAGATGCCTTATTACCTTATTGGGTGAATCATTTAATTTCACCGGTATGCCGCGTGTCAAGCAAACGCTGTTAGGGATGTCTTGCTGGCCGCTTTCCGAGTACCTCGAACTGGAGACCTGTTCACGGACGGAGTCAGCGTTCGCATGAAGCACATGACCCCACCATCGGGGGTGCGTTTCTCGCATTTCCTCCGCGGGAGCCAGGGCATTTATTGATTGGGGATTTAGATTGAGTCTGTACACCTCCCCCCCCCTAACCCCACTCTTGTTTCCTCCGCATCGGGTTGTCGATGCGGGGTAGGGAGGATATAGTGCTTATAGAACAGGAAAACCACGTGATATTCCTCCCACAGAAAGACCAGACCAGAAAGGAAATACGACCTCCCTCCTGTAGAGCAAGCCCCAACAGCGATGTGTCCGGAGCTGCACTGATCGCCGGTCGGCACTCAGCACCATATAACGCAACCGATCGGGCGGTATCTTCGACTTGAAGCGCATCTCGTAAGACGGCGTCCATGCAAAACGAGTGTGCGTGGCGATGCGCAAAGTCTCGGTGCACTCCAACAGTGATGGCGAACTCAAATGAAATGCCCGCTGGTAATCGCACTCGGTCCCCTGGGCTTCAAAAATGTGCTCCCATTCACCTTCAGGATTCGCTTCGTAGGGGCGTGTCAAGGTGGATGAGCTTGGCGCAGTGCTGAACCGTTCCCAATCAGTTTTTGAAGCTAGCAAATGACAAGGCTGCACCATATTGTTCGTATCGCCCTTTCTCGTCACTGTTTCACCTTCATTATCTCTCCCAAGACAAGTAGACGACATACTAACTGGTTATCTCCGAAACAGCCCTAGACGTAATGTTTGGACTACGTGAAGTCAAGCCTTCTTGCTACAGTCATTATTCCTGCGAAAATTCCTGCACGTGTAAAGACACCTTGTTTGGATCATCATATTATGAAAGCTTTTTCCAGCTCACGATCGCATTCAGTGGAGCAAAAGGATGGCGTGGTTGCGTTCTAATTCACACCCCTCGCACGCCCCTCGCACGCCCAGACAGCGCCAGATGTAACGTGACATTGAAACTCTTGGGGGAATTCCTGCTACGAAAAGCCAGAGCGCAGAGAATAAAGAACTGCAGACGCCAAGACATCAAGAGGTACAAGAACTTATTGCGAGCAAGGAGGTGGTTTTCTTTGAAGGACAGAAAGAATAGGACACCTACTCATTATGGGTGAAAAGTTGAAAAAGAAACCGTTGTGGAAGGATGTGGAAGAATATAGCGGTCCCAGAACGCCACGCAGACGTGAGAGCGCGCAGAAACCGTAGACCGTCCCGTTGATGACTGTTTACACGGTTTCACGGCTTGTGTTGCTTTAGCGAGCTACCTCAAGGAGAAGGACCAGCAGCTGCACGAGAAAAGCAACCACGTACAAGAATGCCACGATCTCAACACTCAAGCTGGTTTGTACTAGACTTTCACTAATTTCCTTCTAGTTTTGCAGAACTTGTAGAAACTTAGGTGGTGAACCTTCAGAAGAAGAACCAGCAGCTGCACGAGGAATCCAACCGCATAGAGGAATGCGAGGATATCAATTACTCAACTGGTTCGTACTAGAATTTCATAATTTCCTTCTAGTTTTGCAGAACTTATAGAAACTCAGGTGGCGAACCTTCAGGAGAAGGACGAGCAGCTGCACGAGGAATCCAACCGCATACGGGAATGCGAGGGTATCAACACCCACCTGGTCCGTACTGGACTTTCGATGATTTCCCTCCAGTTTTGCAGAACGCAGCAGCACGAGGAAACCAACCGCTTAGGGGAACGCGAGGATACCAACACTCACCTACTCCGTACTGGACTTTCGGTGATGTCCCTCCAGTTTTGTTGAATGCAGCTGCACGAGGAATCCAACCGCATAGGGGAACGCGAGGATACCAACACTCAAC
>MU953950.1:0-11428 GCA_036418165.1 Cooperia oncophora | reverse complement strand
AACGCGAAATCAATCGGATGAAGTTCCTCCAAATCCTTTTTCCGTTTATGTTTACGATTTATTTCTCGAAGCTTTCATGATAAACACTGCAGCGATTCGCCAAAATTCGAGCTGTAGGCGTAATGATGTTGTTGACGGCAGCAACCTTTGAGCAGTTGCGACGTCATTTATAGACAGAGCTCGCCCTGCCGTTTGGGAAAATTTTTTCAAAATACGCCCCTTGCCCTCCCCTCTTAAGACCTCCCCTTCCCCTATATTCCTTGATTCTCCCAACCCCCTACCGCTTTTCCGAATTCCCGAGGAATTTTCCCGTTTTTCACCAAAACTAGCGTAGAGCTGCGGTTGAGCCGGAAGGGGGGGGGGCAGATTGAGGGAGGTGAGTATAGCGCACTTGAAACAGGAAAAAAAGTCAACGAGCAAAAGCATTTCGCTCGGAAGCACATTACCTTCCTTTCACAGCGACCAGATACGATTCCATCCATTTCTGGGAATCCCTGAAATCCGAGTCCATTTATAGAAGGTTCCGAGACCAGCGTTTTATCGGATACATTGCTCGTTACAGAGGTATCAAAAAAAAAGGATGTCAAGTAAGATAGCACAAGGCTGTGCTGCATTGGTTTCTTCCGACGACCACCGCGTACCCTTAGTGAGTCGCATGCTAGCCTTCTCCATACGGCTTACGAACAGCTTGTAAAACGAATGAAGCCTAATGATTGAGTGTCTTTTATAGCAGAGCAAAGTGTAAATACAGCCGTAACAGCATCTCATTTTGGTACCGCAAAATATATTGGATTGCAGCTCTGCTAGAGACCGATCTCTCCTCTCTTCACCTGACCACACCCATTGACGCCTTACTTTTGCAGTCGCTACGTGCCCCATTTAGGCTTACGTTACGCTCCTCCCCACCGTACCTGCCTCTCTCGCTCACTCTACTGCTGTACGTGCTCACGTCCATATGCCTGTAGCAGCTCGGGCATGCTCGAAGTGAACGGTACAGGAAGACGCACGCTACGTTGCAATAGCTTCCTAATGAAAAAGGCGGAAACGCGGCCGCAGATGGATGTCGTCGCTTCGTACTGAACAGTCGTTAGCGCGGGTCGCTGGATGTTTTTGACAGTGTAGGAGAACAGGACGGGCCGCTCTGTCGATATATCCCAGTCTTCGTCCCTTCCTGGTTGTTCCTGTAATCTCAAAACACTAGACACGTGACAGATCGAATACCATACTAATGCTTAAACGCTAGTCTCCTCTCTTATTCTATACCCACTCCAAACACTAGCGGCCAGCGTCAATCCATATCAAATCTATGGCTGGGTTCTCCATCTATAGCATTATAGCGTGCCGACATAGTTCTACCATATAGTAGAAAAGAGAGGGTTCACAGTCCAATGACTGCGTTTCTTCATCTGCACCATTTGGTTGCCATTTCGGTTAGCAGTCAGTTCCTCACATCAGTCCCTTCAGCAAACCCTTGATACATTTCGTGGAGTGACAGAAATGCATGCATACTTAAATACATAAATACAAAAAACACTGAGGAAGGAGAATTACTAAGTTAGCTGAAAACTGAGCATGGGAAATATTGAGCGGGAGAGAAACAAAGTAGCTACAGGTAAAGGAAGCGAAATAGAGACGGTGGTTTTGTGTGGAATCATATGCAGAACTTCCTTACACTCAGACATTGCTCACAAACATGGACGTTGCGAGGATATTCATTAGAAAATGTGAATGGTTGGGCAGTGTCGTACTCTGTGGTTACCCATCATTGTGAACCTCTTTCAGTGGTTACCATCATTGTTGAAACCTCTTTCGTGCTTCCCTTTCAGCCATGCTGTTACAGTCGTCATCCTTGCACTTGATAGGGGCGTGTCGGCGAGAAGGAGCGTGCACACTGTTTGAAGCCTTCTCAGCCTTTTCGTTGAAACGCGTATGCGACAAAAAGTGATAGAAAACGAGTAACACGAAGGATATAATACAGTAATGTCACTTCCTGGTTCAACGATTGGTGCAGTACGGGTGCGGGCGACCGCGCCGCACGCAGCCGCACTGACATTGACTATCAAGTGCAAGGATGACGACTGTATGTGGATAAGGGACACGCAAACAGTCATCCGGCCATTTTACAGCTGAGCAAATTGATTACGTTATGGAGTGTCTGAAGCCGCTGAATCGAATCATGCCCTCCGCATTTGACGGAATGATTCTTCTGAAAGCGGAGTTACGGATCATTTAATCATTGCCTGGTTTCCACAAGAGACCAGAAAGCCAACACGTCAGCCCGGCCATTTGCAACGAAATGTACATCATTGTACTCACCTTGCCACGATGAACACAAGACTATCTTTAAAATTTGCGGAACGATTCTCTGAGCGGAGTTGTGAGGTTTTTTATTGCTTTTCTTCTTCCGGGCGCCAGCGCCAAAAGATAAGCCACCGCAGCGCAACTCACTAGCGCTCTTCGCCGCAAACACGGTTCTATTCTGTGTTCAGGGTCAAACCCCTAGAGACGTTCACCATGCGCGAATCCGAGGTTCTAACTGCATTCGGAAAAATGGTTATGAATAGCTGTGGTTGACTGATAGCCGAAAGCTGAATACTACGACCACATACCGATGATGAACTGGTTTTCCAACTGAAATACCTCTTCATGTGCCTTTTCGCAAAGACATTACCCGGCTTACTTATTCTTGCCGTTTGCATCATCGTCCTCTTTACCACGAGGTAGTTCCATCTCGAGACCATTCACCAACGGTAGGTGAGCTCCCCTATGCTTTCGATTACCAATGAACAGCACACATTTTCCAAGTTGGGTGGAAATACCAGATTCGGCAGAAATTGGCCAGGCGTATAGTTTGACCCGCTGAACATCATCGAATTGATGTACTTTCATTGGCAAACCTTGTTGACATGTCGTTATCCTCATAATAAAAAAGTTTTAAGAGGAACCCGGTACATGGGGAATACCGCCTCCTTCGTTGGAACTAATCAATATTAAAAATAGGCCATGAATTCAATGATTCGGAGGACTCATAGCACAGGTCTGTTTGATGCAAAAGCAAAATTCTCCAAGCAAAGGATATCCAACATTCGACCATCGTGTCTCTGAGCATGCCTCATTATCCACTAAGGCCATCGCGGCTCCAGCACGCATACTATCCTTCTCAACTTGAGACAAGCTAAGATTAAGTGTCGTCCCAACTCCCTTTGAGAATCGTTTCCGCAAACGAGGCATATTTGGATTCGGCGGCTCAAGACACGTCCATATTTATACATCTCACTGCAATTGGCCGGATGACCTGTTGGGGTTCCCTTGTGAGTATGCGCTGCAGAACTGGGTACGGGTTCTTTTCCTTGTCAACGTGTTTACGCTACTCTCGTTCAAATTTCATGTTCTAGATTGCTCTTCTAGGATTTCATAACCTCTCACTTGAATATGAGAACGTGCTGTTGTCGGAGTGTCGATAATGAAGGAAAGGAAGGAAAAAGGAGAAGATGAAAAAGAGAACGAAAACACGGGAACCGTATCCAATGTCCTGCACGCTGCTTAGAGGGTTTGGTCGTCTTACAAGCACGTAATGGCTTTTGCACAATTCAGAAAGCATATAAGTCCTCCGGTATCATACCATTTGGACTTATTCTATATTATCGTGTTTGCAAGCGCTTTGTGCTGAGATGATATGAGCTGACACCGTCCATCTATCCTAGAAGGATGTCTTTCACCATGCCACAGTGTCTCGTTGGTGTCAACGTCTGGAAGTTATAACTGGTTTTTTCAAAGTTGTGCAATATGGCCCGGCCTGTGGTAGAATGAGGACTGCTCACTGAACGTGCTGAGGCGCCGTTCAACACAAACCATCAATTGGCCGATTCCATGATGCCACCAATGAAAGCAACGAATCGTCTTGGTCTCACTAGGAACGTTCCCGCAAAGTATCGTTAGGTCATGCCTAATGAAGGGAACTTCTTGGTAACAATGTGGAAGTATACACAAGTGATTCAAGCTGTTGATACAAGAGGGAAGTAGTCCATTCCAAAGACCCATGCGCACAAGACATGGTTCGTACGCACAATATGGAAGCAGGGTGTGTACTGTGGGATTTCAGAGGATGCTCGTGAATCACTGGTATAGCTTTCTGTGCACCAGTCTCTACGTAATAAGTATAGAAAAGAAACCGTCGTTTACTGTATAAACTAATCCGTCAAAGGTATGATTTTCTCCTTAGAAAGTAGCACTTCGCTCAGATAACCTTATTGGTTGCAGCTTCACAAACCTTAAAACTAATATGTCTAAACGTACTTGCATTACAAAATTTAACAAGCTGCGTATGCCAATTCTCCATGATCGCTTACCGGAATTTGACACATTTGAGAGCCTACAGCCTTAGTTTATCGTGAGGAAGAAGTCTCTAAAGTTGGTGCTCGTACACTGCATGAAACATTATTTATGCTCTTTTATACCTTAGAGGCCTAAGTTTCCAAATAAAAACTTCTCAATTGAGCGCCGCTCAACGTCTCCACGACACCTTCATCTGTCGCCAGTATTCTCAGAACCTCATCTCTGCGCTAGTGGAAATGACAACTTAATTTGTTACTCAAATTATTGCCGCAAAATTGCCCACAAAATCGCGGTAAGGGCGCTAGCGCATCCTAAAATTTGATCTTTGCAGGTTCTGAGGGAAAATGTTATTTCCCGGCCTGCACTAACATAGTAAAAACGTCATTCTCCGCTTCCATCGACATTTCTGTATGACTGAACACACAGGTGATGGCCGAAAGAAGAGATCAGGGAACACAAGGTCCCTTCTCATCATGGATGTGATGCATATAGCTGTTTTGACAGAAGGGGGACAGGGCAATAGAAAAGACCTTGGGTACCCCTAAAACTTTTTTTCACGCGAAATGACGGTGCAAGAGGGTGCACCAAACATATGCATGAACACTGGGACATCCATGCATCTTCATAGGCCATTACACCGACGTGGATGGAATCCCAGGACCCTTAAGGCTCGTTCGACTTGCAGTGTAGAGCCATGAAAAATAAATCGCAGAATACAGCGACGTTTTCCGAGAAGTTGGACGGCCAGTGTTCTCCTCCATTTAGGCTACAACCTCCAAGAATCTGCTCTGCACGCAAAGGACTCATCCTGTACTGAAGGCTGTGCTGAGTTCGACAGCGTTGATGCGTAGCAGTCCCTTGTCACGATGTTGCAGCTGAAGTGGAATGCTTGCTTGTGTTTATAGACGAACACTTTGGGATATTTTCAGTTGATCTCCCATGTGCCATCTTGCGCGAAATTCGCTTTGATGGTGCACTCCCCGAATCACAGTGTCTTTTTTACTGCCCACCCTCCCTCTAAATAACTGCAGTCGAAGCTGGTCAAAAGGCTATTTCTATGAAAATGCACAAGATGTGGCTGAGGACATCATCCAAGACATGGGTGAAGAACAGATGGAACGATTCCTTCTATTCCTTCGCTCCGGTGCTAACGTCTAGTCTCATTGAAAAAAGAGATGACAGTATGCATTATGAACAAATAGAAGTAGGAGAGCGACACAGGAATGAAGAGCAAAGGATATTCCAAATGCAACACTGCTCACGAATAGACTCGCACCCTCCACAGACATTACATTCGGATTGCAAACTACCTAAAAACTTTACAGATGCAAACTTTACATAAGCAGTTGTCTGAAATTCAAATTTCCATGCGCAAGGCAAGGACAAGAAGCCCCTCCCCACCCATCGTTCTTAATATATACGTCCCTCACTCAAAAAAGAACAGTTATCATGACTTAGGATATAATGCAGAAATCGAGTTTCCCAACTGCAAGTGGCACCTTGCGGTTCACTGTAAAGCTGAAAAATAGGTATTGGTGCAAGATTTACAGGGCAATCTAATGAGATCTCTTGAATTTCGAGCGTTTTACAAGGATAAAGCACCCCAAGTTCATGTTTGAATGACTGTGAGACATGCAAACCGGAACTAAGGAAGCAGTGATAGGACCAAATGCCCTCCGTCGCCAAACTGCACCAAAAGTTCGTTTCCATTCATCTTAAAACACAAAGTTTCCAGTGCGAGACACATTCTCATGTTAGGTGATCGTATGCATTGAACGGGAAACAATCAAATAGCCGCGAATAGCGAAAAAAGTGCAGCTAAACGTCATCACACACTTTTACAATTACATCATGACTTACTAAATACGGCTTCATTTCACAAGGCAACCATAGCAATAACCTCAGTAATATCCCAGAATTCGGAAAATCTCACGCACCCCTGGAAAATTTATACTCTTTCCTTTTAGTTCGTACTGGGAAGTTGGGCATGGCAGCTAATTCAATTCGAAACTAAAATAGAATTCTGAGCGTATTGCAGATTATTCGACCGGCTACAAGTGCAACTCTACTGACTACGCCGACCAAGTCGTAACGAGAAAACTACCGTATAAGGCTTCGGAGCGTCTCTACCATTATCCGTACTGATTATTACTGAATACAAAGTAAAAACAAATTCAGTTAGTCCACGTGCACATTTGAAAAACACTCAGCTTTAGCTCGAGAAACAACGCCTATCAAAATGTTGAAGAGTGCAAAGCCTGAGACGAGCACAAAGAAAAGATTAGCAGTCGGAGAAGGGGAAGGAAGCAAGAAAGGGATGAAAAACCAGAGCAAAAAGCGACTACTTCCTACACTGCTCCCAGTCAGGGTACAGCATCATGATGTGCGAAATGGCAGTGTCAGAAAGACCCCTCCCCTCTCACTCCATCCCAGAACTGCTCATCTGGTACGACTTCCATTTAGCATCCTACTTACCCAAGTTCTCCAGCTTCCTACCACTTCTCCAAAAACATTACCACTTCTACTCTTCTCCCTCCCCCCCCCCCCCGAAAAAAATGGGGTCGAGCGCTTAGGTCGCCACCAACCAAGTACCAACTTCAGTTTCAGAAATAGTAGCCGAATGATAGTCAGGAAACTTCGTATGTTGATGCTTTCCAGCGAAGGGCAGCATTTGGTCGTTGGAGGAGGGGATGTATCTGTACTTGAGAAGAGTGCTTTCCGTTGCTGACTTTCTGACTTTTCTCCATTTTCCTGTTCCAAGGGAGCTGGGTATCCACCTATGCTTGTCCCTGTTGACGGCAATTCATAGGGGAAAAGTTAAGGGAAAATGAAGGAACTTCTGAAAAAGCTCTGAAATTCCAGCAGTCGGAAAAGGGGACGAAAAGAAAGGAAGTGATGAAAAACTGGAGCAGCAAACGGCTTTTTACACTGCTCCCAGTCAGGGTACAGCATCGTAATGTGTGAATTGGCAGTGTCACAAAGATCCCTCCCAAGTTGCTCGTCTGGCAGGTCCCCCATTTGCCATCCTTCTTACCACCTTCCTGAGTTTTCCCAGCTTCCTGCCAATTTCCGAAAGCCTTAATATCATACTTTCTTGCTAACAAGGGAGGTCGTTAGTATTAAGAAAGCTGACGCTAAGGGTGGAGGTCGTTACCAATCAAATATTAACTTGAACTCTACCAAAGTAAAAATTGTGTGGTGGTTTTCCAGCGCCGGCACTAGGGAGGGGACTCTAAATGGATCCAAACGACCGCTAACAAGGTACAAGCGAAATGAGGAGAGGTAGCCATGGAAATTTAGCTTCAAGGAAGTAAAAGTAATAACGGTATGCCGTTAATTTGATTGAAAACCTTGGCACCCATATATGACGCGGCGGACATCCTATCCTGACGTGCCATCATAAATTGTCTGGAAATGTAGAAATTCTCACGTCTCACGACAAAATCGAAACGTTCATTTTGCGACCCGTGAAAAATATTCGCAGAAATGCCTAACGGAATTTCATCGAAATGCACACAATCCCTGCAAAACTCAATTCCAAGGAGAAAACGAGCTGTTAGAAGGAACGGCAAAGAAAATAGTGTCGATCACATTTACTGGATTTCATATATGCATTCGTAAGTATCACTGGAATCACGCAACCTACCTTATTTCTTATGCATAAGTTTGACGAATAAGAACGCCCAAAATAACAATCTTTCCGGGAGAAAATGCGAACGGAGACTGTCACACGCCTATGTGCTAAAGTGAGATGGCACCACATACCCCGCACATCTTGGGGCAAAGCCTGAATTGGCCCCGCGGACTAAAGGAGCCTCCCATGGCTATGATGCTAGTAAGCCAGTACCAGATTCGTCTGGGAGGATAAAACACTGACTTTTTCTGCGGCTCAAGTCATTATGTAAGTCATATCGCATTCAAAAAGCCAACGTTTCCAGTGAGAGTGAAATGCATGCCGCATCCCGAAAGGTATTGATCAACATCGGAAGCATTATCTTCTTCTATCACTGAGGTATCTTCAGAAAGATTTCGGTGCAAGACCTGCCTATAAGGCAGCGTTCAGACTTGTCGCGCTGCACTTGTGCCGGACCCCAGCTTCCCTTTATGTTCTTTCTTCCGGTATTCAACCCTTTTTCACTGTTTCTCATTTCTACCTGATTCTTAGCTCCTCTTTTTCACTTTGACATTGAATTTCAATGTAGTTTTTGACGTTTTTGACGACGTTTTGAGTTTTTCGAGTTTTTGACGTTTTTGACGAGTTTTTCTGAAACGGTACGTAAAATCATTATCACAGTGTCCTGTATCAAAAACTACATTAAAATTCAATGTTAAAGTGAAAAAGAGGAGCTAAGAATCAGGTAGAAATGAGAAACAGTGAAAAAGGGATTGAATACCGGAAGAAAAGAACATAAAGGGAAGCTGGGGTCTGGTACAATTGAAGCGCGACAATTGCAGCGCTGCAATTGCAGTGCGACAAGTCTGAACGCTGCCTAACTAAAATTTGGTGCAAGCCGACTGTCATTCCCACATACAAAAGGGCTCGTTGCTATGATCTCATCCGGAACCACACTTTACCTTATCCTCTCAGGTCATTTCAGCCAAAAACGTGGAATGTTTTATTCAGATAGAGCGGAGAGAAAACGAACTGATAAACTGGTGTGCAGTTAAGCCGGGTGCACCGTCGTCAATGAAGAACTCCTAGAATTCAAGAAGAATCCGGAACCAAGCAACTTTTTTCTTCATCCATGGCAAATAAAATGCTGTTGATGACAAATTCGGCCATGAAAAGGTGCTGCAGCGTTTGCCACCAAATAGTAGTTGAAGTCGCACGGCTGCACGAATACGACCCACTGAATTCAACATTCGTCCTCTCGAAGTAGTACCGAGTGGCACGATTAGTTGGGAGGGAGGGGGGGGGGTGAAGTGGCAGTGATGGCCTTCTTTTAGTTATGGGGTACCATTAATTGTCCATCTGGTCGTTGGAGCGGCAAAACACTCAGCATTACAGGGCCATTGAAATGCAACCCGGAAATCCATAGCCATGGTAGTCGTTTACTCTGAGGTGAGCCACGTAACCAATTTTGACATGATACGAACGGCCCTCAGCTGACTTCTTTCAAAGCCGATGCCTACGACTTTAGACGCACAATCAGAGTTCAAGAACTCCCATTATCCCTCAGCGTCCAGGGTCCATTTTCGCAGTCACGAACGATATTCCACGGAGGAAGCATTGTGATTAAAGGCATCAAATCGGTTCTGGGCTTCTGCAAGAAAATGGAGCACCACCCAATTACTTTCTTACAGCCCACCTTCATGACGATCTCCACTTTTTTGGGCGCAACTCGGCCAACAATTACCGCGGAACTTTCCGTCCGTGGGTAAGTTCAGCAAAGGTCCAGTTTCTAGGACCAATTATTCGACGCTTTCATATGCAGGGTGAATAGCATGAGACTCTCCTTGACCATAGTTTCCTTCCGTTCTTCCTTCCACATTTTCGCATCCATTCTTTTGCATTCCATTTCGAGACTACCACTGTATGAAAATATTGGTCCAGATTACAATTGATTTTAGCAGCGGAATTTCTTCGTAAGACGAATAGACAATCAGCGCCGGTCTTCAGGATCCTTTACAGGTTTTCGACATCTTCTTCAGTAAGTATGACGGCTAAATTTGACAAATAATATATAGCGGTCAATTGTAATAGCTTCCAAAAAGTAGGGGTTCATGGTCCCAGCCCCCGCTCTGTTTCTATAAAAAGCTCTAAGTTTCCCTATAAAAGCTCTAAGTGCTTCCACAGAATGAGATAACCTAATAGAATTTGCCAAAAAGATTTGCGAAACAGCATTCCATGACGCTATGTCGCTGCGTTTTCTTGAAGTACAATCGGTTATTGACAAATGTGATTTATAGAACGATGAACTACTTAATCGCTTTACCTCACAATTGTAGTCAAGTTTAGAATAAAAGAAAAAACTGGGTGGTCGAGAATCCACGAAAAGGCTTTTTTGCCTGGTCCTGATTGATGAAGTATTTTCCAGCAAGGAAGTTCTGAAAATGTTTGAAAAGGTGATAGTCGGTTGGTGAAAGGTCTGGAGAATATGGCGGGTGAGGTAGAACTTCAACCCCCAATTCGTTCAATTTATGGATAGTGATTTGTGAAACGTGTGGGCGGGCGTTGTCATGCAAAAGAATCGGACCCTTTCTGTTGACAAGTGCTGGCTGCAGCTGACGCAATTTTCGGTACATTTCGTCGATTCCAGTAGGGTTCTGCTGTGATGGTTTGGCCTGGTGATAAAAAGTTATAGTGGATCACACCAGCCGATGACCACCACACTGTGACCAGAATCTTTTTTCGTGAGGATTCGGCTTTGGAAATTGCCTCGGTGGTTCGTCGGCATCCAACCACTGTCCGGAACGTCTCCTGTTATCATACATGATCCATTTTTCATCACAGGTGACAATTCGGTCCAAAAACGGGTCGTTTCTGTTGCGCAAAAGCAGTGAAGAAGAAACCTCGAGACGTGCCAATTTCTGCCGGTCACTCAAATTGTGGGGCACCCACTTGTCGAGTTTTTTCACCTTCCCAATGCGTTTCAGACCATCCGCAACAGTGGATTTGCCAACGCCTAGCTTTTCTGCAATCTCTCGAACTGTTTGGGATGGGTCAGCCTCCACAAACGCCTTCAAATCCTCGTCAGGTATTGCTTTAGGTCGACCGCTACGAGGTTCATCTTCAAGGCTGAAATCTCCAGAACGAAATTTGTCGAACCATTGTCGCACGGTGCTTTCTCCAACACTAGGCCCCCACACCTGGTTAATTTGTCGAGCTGTCTCGACTGCGGATTGACCCAATTTGTAGTTGAAGAAAAATATCGTCCGAAGTTGCTCTTTTGACATGCTTAAAGTCTTGGGAAAAGGGGGTTTATCAAGCAATGGTGAAACGGCAATTATACCATCAGATAGCGCAAAAAATTCTCTTCAGGATGTACTACTGAGACGCAAGGGAGAATGAGTTTTTAATCAGCAATGAATGTACAAAAAATAGTAACACAAAACGCTGAGAACTTTCCGGACAACCTAATACAATTACAAA
>MU953948.1:0-12034 GCA_036418165.1 Cooperia oncophora | reverse complement strand
GGCGTGAGCTCATGGGACAACACAATACACGGACGGGCAAAAAGAAGACACTTTTCTTCCTCGAATTTGAAGGCGAAATAAGTTACAATTCATCAAACTCTGATTGGACATTACCCACCACCAAATTCAACAACACATTGTACACTATCACGATACTCCGCCACAGCCTTCTGGACGAGCGCCATCGAGAGATTCTGGCACGCGACCGCGATGTGGTGCCTGAGATCAGCGAGATAGTCGATTTCTCCGCCACCGTAGACCACCCTATTGAACTCCGCCCGAACCGGGTAATTGAGGGGATTAGGTCAGGTGACACACTTGGATATTCCGTCTTCTTCAGGTACTCAACGCCCTTCCATTCCAAGTAGGCGAGAGTTTTTAACGCCCTTCGATTCCATGTGGTGTCACCCAATCCTGTAGCAGTACAAAGTTTCCAAGAAGGTACGGGCGACGACATGTGGGGAGGATATTCTTCTCGAGTTGCTCGATGTAACCGCCAGCGCTCACCTTCAGTCCGGGGTCCACGAAGAAAATATCGGTCTTTCCATTCCAGGTACGTCCGGTCCATACCATCAACGCGCCTTGGCGACTGCGGTGAAGATGATGTCCTAGACCGTAGCGACGTTGTCGGAGCTGCTCGATGTTGGAGGTCTTCCAGATCGAGAGTACTGGTCTCCAGGTAGCTATCCATGGGTGACTCCATACTAGCTGTTTGGAGGTGACATGAATTCCAAAGGTCTTCTCCAGTCAGGCTGCGACTGGAGATGACTTCATCGGTGTACATGAAGGTGATGGGTGAGAGCTTATCAAGTAACATCATGGGTATCTTCCACCCTGGTACTCATATCCACGTCTTTCCTCTGAGCTGCGTTTTCTTCACTGATATGTGCTCGGCCAGCGTGTCTCTATTCCCCCCCCCCCTGTATAGCGAGAATTCATTCGTAAAGGAACAATAAATATACCAGAAAAATGAAGTTCTATCGGTATGGTTCAATCCAGATACAGTATTAACAGCTGATAAACACACATTCGGAAAAACCATCTGCCAAGTAAATAGGGCATTACAAATTCGACAAAAAACTAGAAGTCAATTAAAGGTTTGCATCAAAAACCTTCTGAATTCTTCGTCAGTTCCATCCGGAAACGAGTCTGTCCTATGTTCTGGTGAACTACCTGAAATTCACGATGTACACGTCCCGCTTGCAGTTCCATTTCCAATTCCAGCTCCTTTCTACGAATCTCGTCTTTCAGGCGCTCTCTTTCTTTAGAGAGCTCTTTGGCCTTATCTTTATAATATCCGACAGTCTCAGCTAAGTGCTGCCGAGGATCACGAGCTTCTATGACAATCTTGCGTTCTCGAACGGGATTTCCAACCAGATATGGTTCATTTCTGACGCTTTCATATGAGTGATGTGGAGGACCGCGTGCTTGTGTGACATTCCAGAGTACTTGAACGGGTTGTCTATACATGTATAGTTCATTTTTGACGGGGTCATATGAGATTTGTTGAGGACCCCACGCTTCTGTGATATTCCTTTGTGCTTGAGTGGGACTCCTACCCATACGAGATTCATGAGTAATCAAGAATTCGAACTGATCGTTGTTCAGTTTCATTTTTCCCGTGACTGTTTCCTCACCCCAAGCCCTATTGATCCTGCTGATTGCGTTCCCGGGTGCTGTTCCCAGTTTGTACTCGTGAAGTGACAATAAATATTTTTGTTCCCAGTCTAACCTCTCCTGACGAACGACTGTTAGCCCTTCCCATGGTCGATTGCGGCCAGGTCCGTGATCCCTGGGAATAGCGGGAATAGCTCCACAGATACATAGTCGTTCACGCCACGCGTCCTTGATTCTCGCCTCTGCTTCAGCGATATTTCTGCCGGATTTTTGCTCAAAATGCATCAACAAATCCTTCTCTCTCTGGTTCGGCTTCTCTTTACCATCTGATAATGCTCTACCCCATGCCTTATTGACCCTTTCAACTGCTTCTTCATATCGTAATCCCAGTTTATGTTCGTGAAGCAATAACAAACTTCTCTGTTCCACGTTCAGCTCCATATTATGATTCAGTACTCGTTTACCCCATTTGGTATTGATGCTCTCGAATACTTCAACGATACTTCGTCCATCAATTCTGTACTCGTGAGCCATCACTAAATAGCTCTGTTCCCAGCTCAACTTCTTGTGCGGTCTATTAGTTCCATCACCAAATGCGGATCTAATATTGCTGAGTGAATCAGTGATGCTTCTATGGAGTTTACTTTGATGAACCATCAGCAACCATTCTTCCTGCATGCTTAGCATCATTATCCGTTCACTTGTTCCATCGTATTTTTGTCCGTGTTCTTGCTGAAAAGTTGTCCCATTGAAAGACAGGAGGTAAAAAAGCGGAATTGCGTTCATACTTCGCGGCGGCGTCCACCAGCGACCAGTAGCGTCCATCAGCGTTTTGAGCTTTAGCGCCTAGGAAAAGCATAGATATCAATCTAACGTCTACCAGCGTGCGCCAGGGTCTCGAAATAGAGCAGGGGGAGATAGGAGGGTAGCAGCCTGCTGGTAGAGAGTATGGCGCGGGAGGAAGGTACCAGCTGTCTACATCCATCTTATCGCGCCATTCTCCTCTCCCGCACGCTGGTAGACAATGGTGCACGCTAGCATACGCTGGCAGATAGATATTTACGCTTTTCTAGTCACTGACGTTGCTGAACCCTCGAAACGCTGGTGGACGCTGTCGCAAAGTATGAACGCAGCCTGACAGGTTGATCATGATACAAATGGCTGGCTTACTCACAATGCCATATCTTGTACTCATTTCACTGCAACTAGGAGCTCGGCCAAATCGTCGTCCTGAAACAATAAATAGTGATTTCTGGAAATGCCTTTCCGTTGGTATTCATAGGATATTAGGAAGGCTTCGCTATTTAACGTTGGTTTCGGGCTTCATTAGATTCGTTCAGCAGCGTTCAAACTTTGCGTCGGCACGCTGCAGTGGGATGTAAAGTGCGCCGATGCACGGTAATGCGCTGCAAGGCTGCGTCCGGCAGCGTCAGCGACTGCCACTGAGAAAGTGTAGATTGATCCCGCGTCTGCCAGCGTCCACCGCGTTCACAAGCGACCGGGAGTAAGGAGTAGGAGGAAGTAGGAGTGCAGCAAACAGGTGATTAGGCCTCCTGAAATTGCGGCTTGTGCTGCTTGAATTTGCACCGCACAACTACGCCACACCATTGCGTAATGCTTAGCAGTTGTGCGGTGCTATTGCACACGCCGCAATTTCACGACGCCTGATCCAGCTGTTTGCTACCCTCCATACTTTCCCATACTCTCTACACTGGTCGCTGGTTAATGCCCACTCTAGTGCGAACGTTTCATTGCAAGCACGACATCAAGAGGACAAGAGTTAGTACACCCGGAACTTTCGAATGTCCCCCCTCTCTGACGCAGGCAGTATCTACCTCATTGAGCTTCGCTTATCTGACACATTGTGGAACGCTGTTCTGCGAGGCTTGCGGCATCATTTCGTCACTTTTTGAACCGTAATCAATAACTTTATCTGTTTTTTCACTTCAGTATCAGATGTGCAGATTTCACGTCCAAAAGCTTGTCATGTTCTAATTCTAGAATATGGAATAGATGCTCTGTAGACCATAAGAAAGGCTGCGTTTATACTTTGCGGCAGGCAGCGTAGCGTAGCGCTTCCAGCGTACGCCAGCGGCAGTGCCGAAGAGAGGATGCATATCGATCTAGCTTCACCAGCGTCACCAGCGGCACGCTAGCGTACGCCAGCGTTTCTCCAGCGTTTCACCAGCGTTTTGCTAGCGCTTGCAGCGGCAGGGAGTAGAGACTATGTGGCCGTGAGAGACGCGGAATGGACGTGTATTGTAGAGACTATGTGGCCGTCGGAGACGCAGAAGCGATGTGCATTGTAGAGACTATGTGGCCGTCGGAGACGCAGAAGCGATGTGCATTGTAGAGACTATGTGGCCGTCGGAGACGCAGAAGCGATGTGCATTGTAGAGACTAAGGGCGAGTGAGAGACGCGCAATCGATGTGTTTTGTACCCTCCAGCTCTCCCATAGTCTCTACTCCCCTGCCGCTGCAAACGCTAGCAAAACGCTGGTGAAACGCTGGAGAAACGCTGGCGTACGCTAGCGTGCCGCTAGCGTACGCCAGCGTGCCGCTGGTGACGCTGGTGAAGCTAGATCGATATGCATCCTCTCTTCGGCACTGCCGCTGGCGTACGCTGGAAGCGCTACGCTACGCTACGCTACGCTGCCGCAAAGTATAAACGCAGCCAAACAGCGCAGAGAGGAAATTGTTTGACACACCATGTGTGTCAAGCGGTTCGGAGCGTGTCAAAAACAAGTGACACGGTAAACACAGGGCATGCGTGGTAAATTCGTCTAGCAGGAGGTTTGTTGTGCCCTGAGCAAGGACCTGCGTTGTATTTTTTCCTTCAAAGGGACACATTAGAGGCAAATCCCGCAATTTTACTGGGTTGTAAAAAAACTGCGATTACCACAAGAATGCTGTGATACGGCATCACATTAGACGGGTAAATGATAGAAGACAATGACACAAAAAGCCCTTGAGCTGGAAGGGTTAGAGTGGCCTTGGTATCAAAGGCATATGGCACGGTAATTCGGTCTAAAACGCTAGCAGTGCGAAAAAGGCGAAACAACGAAGTGAAGCGGTGAAAAACCCGCGGAAAAGAGCGTTCTTCCTTAGCGACACAAAAATCCATTTCGGACGAGATAACCGTAAGCATCTCACCAATAACTGCTACGGTAGATAAGCCAGCAGGTATCCACCCATATATCTATCATCTTCATATCAATCCCTTCGCTTCATATTTTACTTCGCAAATGAAGCAATACGAGCATCAGGTACGGTCGTCCATTTGTGGGCGGGCGGGCGCGGTGGGCGTTCGGGTCGGTATGTTGCAGCTTGATAGGGCCTTCATAAGGGTACCTTCTTGAAAAGGCGCTACGCAGCGCCTGCTCAGGGGCGCGGGATTTCGTCCTGCCAGACGTATTAATCTTACTCGGCTTAGGGATTTATCGACGGTCCGCAATAAAAAAAACCTAGGCGATTTTGCAGAAATGTGGAAGAAAATTCGCCAAGTGAACCATCTATGAAGAGAAAATGCCAAAGGGAACGTTGGAAACGCATTCGTCAGGCCTCCTCTAGCCTCAAACAACTGTAGAGGTAAAAGACCGAAAAGACCGCGCGCTGGGACAATTCCCGTCGGCTGATTCCCAGTAATGAACCCTATGACTCTACAAGAGACATTGAATGCATCCACTCCATGATACTTGCCCGGGAGCATTACTTTTGGCTGGAAGGCCGACTTTGGAGGCGGAGTCTGGAGGCGGAGTCACTGGAAAAAGGGATGTACCACTGAAGCAACTTGCGCCTCAATTCCTTTACCGTACAACTTTCCGCCGCGAAACTGGCACAGGGTTGTCCACTCCGGACCGCACTACCTTCCCACATAACCTCTTGCATTTTCATAGGTCATCGCGGACCGCTCCTTTAATGGATAACGCAACCGGCCGGGGAGCGGGAGATGTGGGTTCGAGTCCCGTTCCCAATCCGACTCTTGTGAGTATCTCAGCATTTTTGTGATGATCTTCTGAGCGCGCACTGTGGCGCTAAACAGCTGTTTCCACACTGAAACATCTTTGAAATGGTCGCCACAGTTTTTGCGACAAGCCGGGTAATGATACCTTATCTCAAAGGCAGCGTCCGCGAACAACCAAAGTGGAAAAACCCTCCATTGAAAACGAACCGGCGGAGTCCGCAATCACAGTTTTCCGAGCAGAAATCCCACTTGGGCTTGAAATTCGATTGGTTGATCGGAGGCGGAGTGTCAACCAGAGCCTGTCCTGTTAATCCCGCCCCGACTGGTTGACAGTTATCAATGCTTGCTGGCATTGATATACGCTGAATTTCTAGAGTTCCGAGGCGGCGACGTGTATTGGAGAACTCACCAGAAGTTTGCGAAACTCGTCCACATGCCATAGGGTCTTATTTCACGCTCTTCCACACCTTTTTCCTGCTTTTTTTGATTAGTGCTTCATTGGCCACCTGTTCTAGCAAATGTGACCCCTGAAACCTGCCAAAGTCCATCGCGGGCGCTGTCTTTAAGCACGCTCACTCGATTGTCTCGACCAAACATAGGCCTAAAAAGTAACATTCCAGTTCCCAATTTTGCCGAAATAATTCTTTAATTAGTTGTTCATGTGATAAGCCATATTAATCTGGAAATAACTGGAACCAACTGACGCGCCGCTGAAAACCACTTGGCCAAGTTTCTCGCCAGTAAACCACAGGAGTTCTACACCAATTATAATTATAGAGTTACCAGATAGATGCCAAAAGTTCAAAGGCAGTGTTTAATGTGTATTGAAATTGAATTTCAACAAAAAATGCTTGTTCAGGTAGTGCGGAGAAAACCGCGGAGACATTATAATAGTTGAAGCCGCTGTTCGTCATGCAAAAGTCTTCGCAGTAATGCTTAATGAACTCAAAATACTCAGTGAAGTAAAGAAATCAACTCACAAATATCGCTGAATTGAAGGGCAATGCTACGCGGGTTATCACTGAAAAAAACTCACGAACTTTGGCTCTTAAGCTCGCTCCCTTATCGGTTGCGAAGGACGATAACAGCCCTTTGTTCACTGGTTTAAAGGCAGTTAGCACGATATTTTGTTAATTGGCCTAAAATGCTAGCAGGGCGCCATATAGTGGGAAAATGGCGAAAAAACGAAGTGAAACGGTCAAAAACCTGCGAAGAAAAACCTTCGTCCTTAATGACAATTTCGGACGAGTTTTCCATCTTGCCAGTAACCGCTACGGTGGGTACGGCTGCTCCCATATATTCATGCAGCACCGCAGCCGCTTCATATTTTACTTTGCAAATAAAGCAATACGAGCGTCAGGTACGGTCGTCCATTTGTGGGCGGGCGGGCGTGGTGGGCGCTCGGGTCGTAATGTTGTAGCTCGATATGGCCCTTCTAAGGGTGCCTCCTTCAGAAAGGCGCTACGCAGCAACTGTGCTGCCAGGCGGTGTCAGTCCTAAAGATTTATCGCGCCAACAGCCTTTAAAGGCATATTCCGCGAATCCGCGAAAAGTAAAGTCATTACCTCTTAAATGTGTCGGACGATCCGGAAGGCGATTCTGGAGGCTGTGCTACCTTCAAAAAGTGAAAATTGGCAAGAACTCCGCTGGAAGCTGACCAATTAGGCCCATGGGCACCCCTTAGGCCCATGCCGACCCCACCGGCTGCTAGCTACTAGCTAGTAGCCACTATGCTATCTCTCTTCATTCCGAATGGTGAGAGTGAGGTGATAAGATAAAAGAGCTGATATCTTTATGATAACGACGAGTGGAAATTCGTACAAACACGCGTTTCATTGCATGCATGTACAAGTTGGGTCGGCATGGTCTCCTATTCGGGGTATCTCGGCTATTTTTTCTTCTTCTTCACTCCATTTATCAGTTACTTAGCACTTTCTCGTTCGTGTGTGAGCTCCGTTACCCGCAATCTGTGGTCGCGGGCTTTGCCTTTAAGACATATGGCACGATAATTTGTTACTCAGTCTATCTAGTGAGGAAATGGCGAAAAATGAAGGAAATGGTCAAAAGCCTGCAAAGAAAAGCCTTCGTTCTGCATAACCTAAAAAGCGTTTTGAGACGACTTTTCCGTAAGCATCGTGCCGATTTTCGCCACGGTAGATACGGCTATATGTATTTATATATCCATGCAGCACATGCAGTACAGAAGCCGCTTCATGTCAATCCCTTCGCACATTATACTTCGCAAATGAAGCCCAGCGTCAGGTACGGTCGTCCATTTGTGGGCGGGCGGGCGCGGTGGGCGTCCGGGTCGGTATGTTGCAGCTTGATAGGGCCTTATAAGGGTACCTTCCTTGGAAAAGGCGCTACGCAGCGCCTGCTCAGGGGCGCGGAAATTCCGTCCCGCCAGGCGTATTGATCTTACTCTTCTCAGGGGTCTCTCGTGCTAACTGCCCTCGAGTGTCCCATGCGTTATGAGTAGGTTCCCAGTAAACCCAGTGTACTTAAATTTTTCACTGAATAATATAACCTAAACAAATCCGTGGGTAGGTCAAGGACCTTTCTGAGCCCTACGTTCTGCTATTAACAGACATGCACCATCTCACTACCTCTGCGTGGAGCCTGATGCATGGCGCATCCAGAGATGAAGCTAATGGGAGCTAATCACCATTGCCTGGTTCTGCTCCACAACGGGATCTGTTCTAAATACCTGGGTATTAAAACACGCCTACTCGGAACGGTACACAGGTAAGGAGATTTCCGCGCTGCTCGGAGTTTTCCCCAATGAATCCCCAACGCATTTATCTCATAAACCCGGGAACTTCAGAACAGGGACACATCGAACGTAGGGATACCCCAACAGGGGGTCGTGTTTGGTGGCTGGGAGAGGGAGCTGTATTCGGGCTCTCAAGATTTTTTGATTTTCCTCGTTCCAGGGACGCTGTAAAAAAAGGGGGGGGGGAGTATGTGCCTCGTTGCTGGAAGTCGTATTTCCTCTTCTGCCTTGGGAGAGGTTTCCTGTTTCATGTGCACTATGTATCCCCCACCCGGTTTTAGGCAACGCTCAGCTTTCCGCTAATGCCTTGAGTTTCCTCAGTCTCGGACCATCATTCGCACCTGCTCAGAACATCAATGCAGTCATATTCCGTAAAGTTGTGGGTGGACTGCAGCGGTTGAGGGACCTGCTGCGGTACAAAAGCAGGCGCGATAATAACATGCAGGCCATGCAGACCTCCTTAGCTCCTAATCAGAGAGTGCTGCCTAGTGTACCATTTCCACGTACTGTTTATAAAGAACCCGAACCAGCAGCCGAATCGGACGTGAAGTTCAGAATATTGGCGTCGGGTGTGCTAAACACACTTAACCGATGCAAGCGGCTTCACCATAACAATATGACCTACGAGCAATGGCAAGGGTTCAAAGAAGTACGTGAGCTGAGATCGAACGGCACACTGCGCATCTCCGTTAGCGACAAAGGTGGAGAGTTCGTCGTAATGCCACAGTCTTTAGACCGTGAAATAACGGAACTCCATCTGCAGGACTCGACCATTTATCAGCGCGCTACCGTGGGAGATTTCTGGAGCCAATGCAGACACCTCAATCGTGTGTGGATGATGGTAGGAAAGTCTGCCGGAATCGATGGGAAGTTCTTGACAAGACTTAGACTTGACAAGCCTGCTTGTCCGGTCTTTTATAGTCTGATCAAGACCCACAAACTTGCTCCCAGCGACATGTTATCAATGTCACCGGACACATACAAGATAAGACCTATCATAAGCTGCGTTGGTGGACCAACCGACCGGATATCATGGTACCTTAATGCAATAGTGAGCCAGCTGCTGACCAAGATCCCCTCTCACCTGGCCAACACGAACCAGTTCCTTGACAAACTACACAATTCGAATTTCGGATCAAGTTGTGTAGTGGAGTCATTTGATGTCACTTCGCTTTATACGAACGTCCAAAACGAACAAGCGTTACAGGCTTTATCTGAAATGTTGGATGAGCATGTGACCGCCATTGACACCTTTGGACTAAATAAAGCACACATCATGACTCTGGTCGAGGAATGCTTGCGTTGTAATATCTTCAAATGGTCAGGGCGGTACTATTCTCAAGTCAGGGGTTTGGCAATGGGTCAGCGACTAGCACCAGTACTTGCGGTCTGCTTTATGAGCAGAATTGAAGAACCAGTACTGAGTCGCTCTCCTTTGATGTACTGCAGATATATCGACGACTGCTTCATTATAACATCAACACAATCCGAAATGGATGAGTGTTTCCGATTATTGAATGAGCAGTCGCAGTACATAAGGCTCACACGAGAAGTACCTAAGCAAGGTTGGCTACCATATCTCAACACGCAGGTGAAGTTGTCCAATGGCGTTGCTAACGTGAAGTGGTACCGCAAGCCTAGCTGTAAAAATATCCTGATTCATGCGACGTCGTCACATCCTGCTGCTGTGAAACGTGCAGTCATTCGGAACTGCTCAGACTGATCAACTGAACTGAACAGCACGAAGATGTGCACTGGCGATGAAGAACGTCTAGAATCAAGATCTCTAGCTTCAAAAATTGCTAGAGAAAATGGCTATGCGGTACGATCACAACGCAGAACACCAAATGCTAGCCTGAGACACAGACCACGCCAGGGGAAATTACCCTTATGCCTTCCTTTCATTTCCGATGAAGTGAGCACTGAAATACACCGCAGTATTGTGCGAGCACAGTTACAGGAAGATGTTGCCTTGGTGAATATTCCCAATGGCAGCATCAAACGGCAACTTGTCCGCAATAGACTGTACGACAGGCAGTGCATCACACCGGACTGCGTTATTTGCCCATATGGAAGGTCAGGAGATTGTGAAAAAGTTGGAGTAGTTTATCAGCTTGAATGCAGGGCTTGTAACAGCACGTACATCGGGGAAACAGGAAGGGATTTAGCTACGCGCGTCAAGGAGCACCTAGCTGGGAAATGGCAAGGTATAATGACCACTCCTCTTGGCAAGCATAAGGTTGAAGAGCACAACGGGAATGATTTTGATGTTAAGTGTAGTATATTGGCTTACGAGACGGATATCTCGTCCAGGAAAGTTTTGGAATCGTTCTGGATTTTCGCGAGGAAACCGAGGATGAACGGCCGAAACGAGTGCTTGTCTATTACAAATGAATTCCTGCCGTTTGTATCAGAATGCGAGCTACAATAAGGACGACGTGCGTTATCACAATTTCGACTTATACGACACAGACTCGAGTGAGTCTCATTCGTCCTTACTAACCCAACTAACAGACAGCGAGAGCTGGGCTCCGCACGGTGGCACCTTCGGTGAGTTGCTCGCAGTTATACCGGGTTGTTCGGGAGCGTTCGCGACGTCGGAAACGCTAGAGTGGGGAAGGCGTTTGGTCGGGTAAGTAACAAATCAAAAGCTTCGAGCCATTTTCAGGCCTCTGAAGAAGACGAGAAGGTCGAAACGTTAGGCCAATAAAAGGTTCACCTAAAAACCTCGTTTGGCAGAAGCAACTTAATATTCGAGATCACAATCTCCTTTCTCTACTTCTGGAGCTAAAACCTCTCTCAGCATGAGCCCTTGAGCACTGGCATGAGGCCGATTCATGCTAAACTCTGCCTACCTCTTCCATGTCCTGAGGCGTAGGTTCACCTTTCTATAGCCAACAACGCCTATCATTGCTGTTGTCGCTGCCTCAGCCTTAGGGGCATACCTCAAATCTCTGAATCACCACATCTGAATCGTTTGATGCCTTCCTAATGGTTATCGCGTCCTGGCCATACAGTGGTGAGGGGCAAAAAAACACACTTTTTCCGAGTCAGCATATCAGTGAAGTTTCGCAGCCAGAACAGAAGACGTGGATACGAGTACCAGGGCGGAAGATACCCAAGATGTTCCTCTATAAGCAGGAGCTGGCCCATCACCTTCATGTACACCAAAATATGAAGTCATCTCCAGTCGCAGCCTGACTGGAGAAGACCTTTGGAATTCATGTCACCTCAAACAGCTGCGAAACTTCTAGTATGGAGTCACCCATGGATAGCTACCTGGAGACCAGTACTCTCGATCTGGAAGACCTCCATCATCGAGCAGCTCCGTCAACGTCGCTACGGTCCAGGACATCATCTTCACCGCAGTCGCCAAGGCGCGGGTTGATGGTATGGACCGGACGTACCTGGAATGGAAAGACCAATATTTTCTTCGTGGACCCCGGGCTGAAGCTGAGCGCTGGCGGTTACATCGACCAACTTAAGAAGAATATCTTCCCACTATGTCGTCGCTCATACCTTCTTGGAAACACTGTACTGCTACGGGATTGGGTGACACCACACGGAATCGGAGTGGAAAAATTCCTGCCTACTTTTGTGTCGGGCACCTGAAGAAGATGGAATATCCAAGTGTATCACCTAGTGTCCCAAACTCCCTTGATGACCGGGTCCGAGCGGAG
>MU953944.1:0-11107 GCA_036418165.1 Cooperia oncophora | reverse complement strand
TTTGTTGGCGAAATTCCGAGAGGGCACTGCCAGTGGTGGTTGGTTAACGGATGCGGATTCTGTGGTGCGGAATCGAGCTGCTGTGAGTGTTTGCTTGTCAAGTCTAGGCTTAAGCCAGACGATCCGTGTTTTGTCGTGGTTTTTCAACGCAAACCTGTGTTTTTTTTTCTAATTATTCCATTTCCTTCCAATGGAAGCAAGTCTGTTATGAGGACTTTCGGTTGTTGCGTTCTCGAAGAGTGCTGAAGTCATGACTGATGCTGATCGTTTTTTAGGTGGTATTGGGCTTCTCTGTCTCTGCCCATGGTGGGGCAGTTGGCAGTAAAATAGACATTAATCCTGAGCTTCAAAACTGTGCGGGATTTGCGGCTCTGGAACACCTGATGGCTGCTCATGCGGACAAAACACATGCATACTTGGCTATGCTAGCTATACTTGTTGGACAGGTCAGCTAATTTTTGTGAACTTGTTGGTTTCTTATGTGCAGGCTTGCTAATGGGGCTGTTTTGCTCCTACTGTTCTGTTCATGACAGGAAAAAGACCGCTACAATCGCGCAAGAACTCTTTGGTGGGTGTTAGTCGTTTGCAAATAAGGACTATCGTCGACGTTATAAGTCTGTAGATGGGGAACTGGCCACAACATGGGATGAGCGGGAATACACTTTCAGGGACCGGGAGCAGATAATGTTGTGGTGTCGAAGTGCGATGCCACCAGTCAAACATTCTTTTGCGTTTACTCAGGATACCTCGCGTCTTCTGCTACAAGCTAATGGTGAGTAGGGTAAGAGCAGCCCTGGTAGCTTCATGGGTAGTATCGTCACTCGGAAAGCGTGAGGGGTCGGTTCAAGTCCCTCCTGGGGTCAGGACCTTGTTGACTCATTCTTTTGATAGCTATCGGAGCGCGAACTGCGGCCTTAGCCGGCAGATATAATGATAAAGTAGCTCAAATTTCATTAGAATAGTGATTCCTCCGTATCCACCAGAGAGCAGTGAGCATTGTGACACGATGAAAAAAGCACGATTACATTGCGCTAAATTCCTTTATCAGGTCATCCTAAAGTCTTGCTATATAACTAACGAGTTTGTCTTAGCTTGTAACAAAGGACTTCGCTTGAACTCCTGAATGTGTATGCGTTTGTCAGCTTTAAAGGCACACCCCGCGTTCACTTGATGATCAGTGCCGCCAGGGCACGCCAACTTTCGTTTTTGACTACTACCTGATGGTGCGCTTTTCCGCTACCCTCTCCATTCCAGATGATGAGGGTAGGTAATAAAAGGAAAGAGTTCACACTAACAAGTGAGACCACACCCTTTCTTCGCCTTGCTTACAAGCGTGGTTCACTTGGGTGTTCTGTATGCGACATTTCGGGTCTTTTCAGCTTTCTTCTCAGCTTTTGTGTTACCTATAGTCTACTCATTAGTGCTTGAGCCGCAGAAATCACTATTTTTTGAATGCGGGGCGTGCCTCCAAGAGATATATTCTTCAGACAATTCTTTTGTTTTTAGCCTGTGAAAGAACTTCGATTTTGTGAGAGTTTCAATGTCGACCAGATATGGACACATGTTTTTGGTCTAGCGCTTAATAGGTGGGTTATTGGTTGGTCTAGCGCTTAATAGGTGAATATTTCTATCATTTGCATTGTTTCTTTCTTATTGTTAGTCACTTCCTTGCAGTTCGGTATATGAAGCAATTAGATCGGCAGAATTTTGCTATGATGCCCTAATACCACTTTTGGCGATGATCAGAGCTTCCATCTACTCAGGGAATGAAGTGAGCTTAATTTCTGATGTCTCGCTGTTGTTGTTATCAATCACTCCTCTATGTTTTGTTGACTATGGTGCCTCAATTTTTCTTCATGCGTCAGTGTATTCCACCCTCACTTTGTGGATTACCTCTTCCCAATTACACGTTTATTAACGTCTGCATTGAAATCCCAACAATAGGGAACACTACGCAACGACACGCTCGTGATGAATCTTGGTTGATTGCGAGTGCTGCATAGGATTGTTTCAGAAAAAAAGCCATTTCCGGTACGGCGGAATCAGCGAATGACTTGACGCAGATGAGTCGTGCGTACAAGCTCACTGGGATGAAGCCGTGTTATAGCGCGGTCGCAGATGGGAAGGTGCCATCGTACGCCGCTTGTCGGGAGAGGAAGAGGGGATGGGGCAACAATCTAATAGAACTGATTCCTGACACCCGGCAGAACACTGAAGAAATCGTCGAACAACATCCAGAAGAGACTACGGTAGGTGCACTGCTGAGAAAAGGAGGCATGCATTTGCGATGTCCACGTGCAAGCAAATGAAAGAGGTGGGGGTGATGTACTGGGCAAGTGGCACGGGATTACGTATCTGGCGTTTAGTCCGGTAATCAAGTCCCGGATTGGTTTCACCCTGGCCAGTTACGCCTTCTTTCCTCAGGGCACGGGAAATTGGCACCTAATTCATCGTGGAGGATAAAATAGCACTGCGGCTTGCCGACATCGGTCTGGGCTCGCTGCAAGTCTTTGTGCGTTAGGCCACAGTTGCCACTCACACAATTACGATTTTAAATGGGAATTTTGAACGCAGCCGGGACGGAGTATACGGCGTGTCGCCATCCACAAAAAAGGATTGATCAACGGTAAAGAACCTTTTACTTTTAGCAGAAGCAGAGTTGTGTTATGCAGAAATGCTACGCCTAAAATGTATCGTTGTGGTTTCTCGGAAAGAATAGCTGTCCATTGAAATTGTGGCATACTTTGGTCCAAAAAATGTTGAATTTTGTTCCAAATTTGTTGAATCTGAAATGAAATTGTGCATTCCATTTATGACGCACTATAAAGTTTAGTTGTTCACAATTAATCGTCCTTTTTATATAGTTTTATTTGTTTTCCAGTCTCTTCAAGGATGGCATATTGGACTATCCATCAGCTGTTGTGCAAATGATTACATTCCTGTATCAGAACTCTCCCAACTTTTTTTCAATTGCTCACTCGGAGGAATTCGTGCTCGCAATGTTTTCCAGTCTAATCCAGGTAGACGCCTTTGATAGACTCTCGTTTTATATTTCTTCACATGAGATATTCGTAATTGCAGTGATTTCAAAATCCTTTCATGGACAGTACATGCCGGGGTGTAAGATCAGAGCAGTGACAAAAAAAATTAACGCGCGCGGACACCTGACTCGTGGCAGGAGAAGTGGAATGGAGGTGCTGGAGGCGATTTTTTTAGAACTATGGTGAGTCGGCACTGGGCCTGTGGTATACCAGTTTTTAAGAGACATAAGAGTTCTCAGAGTTGAAGCGTGTGGTGCCGCGGTAATTTATAGCTGTGTTGTTGTAAATGATTTATTTGCTAGTTACTAAGTATGCTCTTGGTGGTTTGAACGCATGAGCACTCGTGCTTGGGAACTCCGATAAGGTATCATTAGCCTTTATTCCTTCTTTGGCATTGTGATTTTTCGGTCCTTTATTCTGAAATGTTCGGTCGAAAACTTCATCTAGAGTGATTTCTGCTCTTCAGATTATGGAAAACCCCTCAATGGGAGTCTTGTTCAGTTTAGAGCTGCAAGTGCAGGGGCCGTTCTTGTGACTTTCCATTGAAAAAAGTTGTTTTGTGTGATTTTCCAGACGTTGCGCTCCTGGAATGCCGAGTGGGGGATAGTTGACTTAAGACGCATTTACGGAAGTAAGTTTATCACTACGGTCGTTCGTACTGGTTCGTTTGTTTAACCACTTTGTGCAGGCGGGGGTTTCAACATTGAAGGCAGAGAGGACGTCTTTTGCTAAAAAGTGGTGACATCGCGACTCATACTGCCTGAAACGCTCAACCGTCTGCAGCGAACTAAAGTGTATCCTTTTTGCTCTTCTTTCATAGGATTTAGCACTGTGAATCTTATGCAGCTGTCACAAAAATGCTAGAGTGTGATCGGGCAAAAGTAAAATGGCGGTCGTCGCAGGAGCTTGCACTCCCGCCTTACCATTCGCTTTTTGCGTTATCCAGTTACGCTACCAGTATCGCTCGTACCCTCTTACTCATCACGTTAGACGTGCTGAGTGCTGGAAGGCAGCGGTCCAAAAAGCCATGAGCTGACAGTGTTGGAGCACCCTCGAATGGAAACGCAATCGCCCGGTAAGCGGGAGATGCAGGCTCGAGTCATGTCTTGGGGTTTGATTTTGCCCATATGATCTCGTATTCTGGCGACGCAGAAACATTCGATGCCCGCACTGCGGTGGGGTTCAACAGGAGTTACCACACTTGAACAGCTTTGAAACACTGTCGTGCATTCTTTTTCGCTACCGGATGGTAAAGAGCATTGAGGAGCTCGCGTTGGCGCAGTGTCAGCCCTTTCTCGACCGATTATTGAAGCTAGCAGGGCGACTTAAAGACACATAGTACGCTCGTACACATTGAGGGTGTATGAGACTATCAGCCCCCAGATGTCGATGTGTCGTGGTCCCCCGCCCAAACATGCCCAGGAATGGCATATTACAGGGCCGTGAAACACGCTAATTCTTCCATGCTCCGCCCACTGCCTTTTTACGGCGCAGATTCCCGCCGTTCATAACATCCGTCGTAAGCGCGCCTGTCGCGTGCGGCTCCTTGGCACTTTGCCAAGTCCTTTAATTGCGCTCTCAAATACAAGTAAAACGCAATTTCCTGATGCGGATAACATTGGAGGTGCTAACAAAATTGACGAACAAGGAAGATGATGACGAGGGTCAGAACTAAAAGCAACTGTGCCACTTCTGCAACATCCCTCGGAGGCCGCGTATTTCCACGAAACATGAAAATAAAACGGCATACTCGTTAGTTTGATACAAGCAAAGACGCAATTTCCTGATGCGAATAAAAATCTCGAGTTTGTTCCTCATGCTTCAAAATCCATGTACAAGGAGATGAAGATGACACAGGCTAGAAATGAAGCACAACGATGTAAATGTAAACAAAACAAAAATGAAAAAATCAAGGAAAGGCAAATTAGATAAACTGGCCTGTAAATTTCTACGATCCGGCGCCAAAGCCATAGAAATACTTAGAACAAACGAGTGGGACGCTTGGGCTGTTTTTATTTTCATGTTTTGTGGGAATGCGCGGCCTCTGATGGATACTGCAGATGCAGCCGAGTTGTTTTGGCCCTCGTCATCATCTTCTGTTCTTATTTTGTAGCACCTCCAATGTTATCCGCATCAAGAAATTGCGTTTTACTCGTATTTGAGAGCGCAATTAAAGGACTTGGCAAAGTGCCAAGGAGCCGCACGCGACAGGCGCGCTTGCAACGGATGTTATGAACGGCGGGAATCTGCGCCGTAAAAAGGCAGTGGGCGGAGCATGGAGGAATTAGCGTGTTTCACGGCCCTGTATCTCCATTCCTGGGCATGTTTGGGCGGGGGGACCACGACACATCGACATCTGGGGGGCTGATAGTCTCATACACCCTCAATGTGTATGAGCGTACTATGTGTCTTTAAGGTTGATAGAACAATAGGTGATCTACTGCGCCCATAGTTTTTAGTTTTCGTGCAGTGAACATAACTGTAGGTGAACTCCGCTGCTACGTAATCGTGTAATGGCCATTTCCAGAATATATGCGAGAATGGGCGGACGAGAAAGTTACAGATCGTTGCTTTGACAGCTCTCATTCACGGGTGCTGCGGTCCGGGGCGGGTAAACATTTGCTTCATGTGCTGTGACATTCGTTTCTGATTTTTATTCTTCATAGATCTTCGAACATTTACTAAGTACTGATTTGCTGGTTTCGTCATCTCTTCCTCCAAACGCTCCTCCTCAATCATTGGCTCAAGTGAGTTGTAATTGGCTGACAATCGTCTTTGTTTTGAGAAAACATCATTTGGCTTAAATGTCGTTTCAGTTGTGCATTATGTTCAAAATACTATGAATAGCGGAATGAATAATTACAATATGAACGATATACAACAGAACCGAATCTTTTTTAGGTAGGAGTTAACATTTCATACATGGCTCTTCGCGCAGTCGACTGCCTTTGGAATGGTTTTATTGTTGGTGAACCTCTAAGATTGCTACAACTTTTGTACAGTGTGTATTCTATTGCTAGTCGAAAAGAGAATAAGGTTAGCGTGACTACTTTCTCATTGAATCCTCCTCGTTTACACTGGAACTTTCATACAGGAAATCAATTTGGATAGTCTAACGTCGTCTATTATGCGCTGTGTGCTGTATATTTTGAGCCGGCCAATTGAAAATGTCCAGGGTGAGACACTTTTCCTGTTGTGGCACAACCTTCTTGATATAGTGCGAGTACCTCGATAGAGGGGCAAATATTACCTCCAAGTCGTGAAACTACTCGGTTTTCTAGCCAGTTGACGTTAAAGGCACAGACAGAGACATTTGACACGCTGCAGCGCTGCGTTGTTGAGTGGATTTGGTCTTAGGTGCGAATCTTGCGGACATCACCTCGCACCGACCTCATGACCTATTGTTGTGCTTTATGAAGTTTCTGTGAGTTGCAGTCCCCTGTCCCGCCTATTCCAAATTTGATGTAACCAGAATTTCAAGCGCTAAGTGACTGAATTCAAATCCTAAACCAAATTACCTATAAATTTATCAGAGCGGACTTATGAGCGATGCCATTCATTCTGGTTATTCTAAAACTCGTGTAGGGGAACCATGGAGTGATTGAGCATTAATAGTTTCTTTTGAAAGCACGCATCCCCTTTCGAATATGGTTCATGTAGTTACTTGAACGCGCATCTGATCTTAAGAACCTCGCCGGGGATTGCATACTCGGACTGTGTGGCTTATAGAGTCTCATAATGAAGAGAAACTCTACACAAACCTCCAATGACGGTCGTTTCCATTTGCAATGTGGATGGGTCCGCAGCTACAGTAGCCTGCCACTTCTTCCGCTGAAATATACTCGGAGAACTGGGCTGGAGAGAAGTGATATTCAGTGCCGTTTTCATACTCCGCCCGTGCTGTCCTCAAGATGCAGCACACGCGTCGATACCACAGCGTAGCGCACACTTAGCCGTAGAGAACAACTAGAAGTAAAAGGCTTCAGAACGTTGCGCGTTTGGTTTGGTCTGGCGTGTGGCTTGCAATGCGGCTGCGCTTGCAAATTATGAGGACATCACCCGAATAACGCTACTCTCCTGCCCGTTCCCATGCACTTTTGAGCGGAAAAATGGTACGTTACAGCAGCTGTGTACCCATACACCTCACACATGGGCGGACCGGAATCCACGGAGGTCAGTGTAGAGTTTGCCTTTAAGGAGGTGTCCAGCACTGTTCCAGTACAAGACCTAGAAAGCTGAAGTTCGAATCCTTGGGCTGAACATGTTTTTAAGGCTTTTGAGCACGTGTGGATGGAGAGGGCATTCCTCACCAGATTGGGTCTTGCAATTAACCAATTAAATTATTAGGGTGAGTCGATATGAATCGAAAAAATTGTCAAATTTTTCATTTAACGTACAACTTTATAACAACAACTGGGGTTCACTTGAAATATAGCTCCATCTTCATCGATGACCTTCTGGTACCGGATAGGCAGATCGTGAATGCCCTTGCTTCAAGTAGGCCGGGCGGCTGGCGGATCCGGCTCGAAGAAGGGTTTCGAGGTGCCTTCTTGACGTGCGTCGCGGAGTTTTCGAAGTCTTGGCCGTCCAGGCAGGCCGTTGAGTGCAAGGCAAGCGGGCATGAGCATCACGCCGCTGCGGGTGTTCCGGGGGGGGCGTTGGGAGAAAGTTGAAATCCGAATGGGGCCAGGTCTGGAGAGCTACGGTGCCGCGTGGGAAGCACGGGTCCAATTTGCCTACGACAGCAGCTCGGCGGCCTTGGTCGATCTTGCAATGTGCGGTCTCGCGTTGTCGTGCTGGAAGTAGACATGGGACCGCCGCCGTTGCGAATTTTGGACATTTGCCTTCAGTTCTCGTAATTGACGAATGTAGACGTCGGCGGTTACTGTTGCACCTTCATCGAGCAGTTCCCAGTACTCTACGCCGTGTACGCTCCACCAAATACAGAGCATCACCTTTTTCGGGTGTGGACTGGGTTTGGGGACGTCGTTTGCGTCGGCATCTTTGTCGACCCATTGTGCACGGCGGTGAGAGTTAGAGTAGAGGACCCACTTCTCATCGCCAGTGATTATTTCGTCGAGCCAATGGTGGTGGCGCTTGAAGGTGAGCAACGAAAGTGCGACCTCGCACCGCCGATCCATGTCCCGCTGCGTCAGAGCATGGGGTACCCATCGACCGAGTTTCAGCACCTTGCCGATTGACTTCAAGCCGCGAACGACAGTAGTCTGACTCACCCCAAGAGCGGTCGCCATATCTCGAGTGGTTTGATACGGATCGGCTTCCACCTGTTTCCGCAGCGAGTCCAAATCCAGCTCCCTCGGGCGTCTCGCATGGTCTTCGTCTTCGATGGAATAGTTGCCCGACGCAAACTTCGAATGCCACAAGTAGACTGTACTTCTAGCGGGGGCATGCTCCTTGTAGACTTCCTTTAGGCGTCTGTCGATATCCGCGGGTTCTTGGCCAGATAGCGTTAGAAAGAGTATGACGTTGCGGAGGTGGTCTCTGGACGGCTTGAAATCGTTTGACATGGTAGCGGAATAAAGCTAGTTTGAAGCGTTTGTTTGATTGCATTTTGAAGAGCTTTTCATATTCTTTCCAACGGTATCCCGCGCATCCATTTTCGTTCACTCGTTGCTGAGTTATGATCTCGGGAAATCATTACTACCATTTGTCCGATTCATATCGACTCAACCTTATATTAGAATGAGCTGTTTAGCTGTTTTTTGTGACCTTGCCAGCCATCTGATGACATGGGTGACCTCTTATGATCGATTTTCGTTTACTAACATGCAGACATTCCCAACAGCGTTTTCAAAAAGCCTAATGTTACAAAACTTTTTTGCAGTCTTTAGTTTTCATTTGACCTTTTCCATTGCAGTGCAAATGTCCGTGTTAGACACCCTCTCCTCAGTTGTGACAAAGCGTTATATTTTCCTCTCGTCAAACGAAAGTTGGTTCTTCACATCTCTCACTCATCTAGTCTTCATGCTGAGCGTAACACCGGACATAATGCAGCAAGACAACGCACCTCTCGAAAAAGCTAGTGCTCAGGCAAGTGTGATCTCTGTAACATTTCTACTGCATTATATTTCTTTGGGCCAGAAAACTTTGCTTTCTTTCTATGACCTTTCACGATTCAAAGAAGAACATGCTCTGGTCGTCTGGGAGCATCGTTTTACATATTACATGCTCCAGGTTGCTGGTGTGCGGCTCCCGCCGTGTGGACAGATGTAATCTCTTCCAAGAAGGCATTGCTTGAAGAGGCTTTCAAGAAGCCTACCGTTTGGTATGTGTGGCGGCCTCGTGAAATTTTTCCCTTTAGAAGTTCACACATTTGAGTGGCATACCTTAAGCGCATTTTCGAAAAATGAATGCCTTTCAGTGAACTGAATGCTGCAAGAGCTCTGCTAGCCAATGTGGCAGGTCAGCACTGGCATCAATTTGTTGACAGTCAACTGTCTGGTACATATCAGAATCACACGATCTCAAGGACATGTTCAGACTCAAATCAAGTTCGCGATTAGTAATTTTGAACTTTTGAGATTTATTGTGCCGCAAGACTTTTTGTCACAATCCTCCTGTGCACATTTTCTTCTACTTGCACATTTTCTTCTACTAAGGCTGAAAAGATAGTTGCTGAAATTTGCAGAAAATAACCGCCGAGTTGGCTATCTGCGTCTACAGAAATTGTCAATGGCAAGTAGGTCGCGAACCTTCGAAGCTGCCCATGGCAGGTTTGTGGAACATCGGTATTGCCTTGGAAGAATGTCAGCGTCGATAAAGAGGTGAGAGAATTTTGGGGTGCTCATACAAACCTGAAGCCGCAAATCTCAGTTAGGGACAATCTTTAGTTATGAAAAGGTTTGATGAACAGTCCTGCGACACTTCGAGCATTTCATTTTGCATCCCCTCCACTGAATGAGATCTTCAGCGAGGCTGTGACTATTAATATCTCGAACATCCATCCATCTTTCTCTCTTGTTTGCTCTCGAAATTTCGTTTGCCATGGTGAGAAGATGAATAGTGACGCGATCTTCTATTAAGAGATGACCTCGATTACCCAATTTTTTTTTCTAGGATGCATTGATGTCCTGAAAAAAAAACATACAAAGAAATGGTAGTGAGAAGCTGCGCGATAAATTTAGTGAATACACTGTTTATGGCAAGCCAAGCTCTGACAGGACTTCTTCAACATATGCTGGCGCGCATCGTCGTGAAGTAGAACTGACAACGGCTGCCTGCTCATATGTTGATAGTCATCGGAGCGTTGGGCATCTCTTTTGGTCCAGCTGTGATTTCATCTGGTAACACAGTCTATATCTCTTTGTGAAGGTCTTTGAATGCTGCTTCCCTTTTGAGGACTCTAATGTTACGGTCGGTTTACGTGAACCTCTTAAATCTCACTGTCACGACATCCCATAAAAAGTTCTTCTGTGGAGGGTGAAGAGAGGGGTTAGTTACCTTGGAGGATGGTCCCTTGCATTAGTGACCTGTATGGATCCGCAGCTGGTGCCACTTTCTCTGCTCCAAAATGCACGAGAATGTGACTGTGGGGTACTGGCACGACTGCCGTCTCTATTTTCGGCCCGCGCTATGCTCGAACTGCAGGACCTGTGTAGATACCAAAGTCGCGCAGCTAAACACATCAGCGGTAGAAAACACCCAGAAGTGGGAGAGCGTAGACAAGTAGTGCATTCTACTATGGTTGGGCGTGTGGTAGGCCATGGGGCAACTCTCGGAGGAACAGTTTTTTAATGGCGCTCTTGAAAATGTTAGCTATCGAATACAAGCAGGCCAAAGTTAAGACTATAATTTGAAGGGCTGTGTTTGGCTGCGCTTCCGAGTTGTTGAGCAAACTACTCTTTCGAAGTGTCGCAGGATGCTTCATCCAAATCACTAGTTTCGAATGTTATGAAAAGTTTCAGGTTATTCACATGTGGTTGCGAGTCCACGTGAGTCTTGTGAAAGAATTGGTCGTAGCACAAGCAACACGATATCATGAGTGGCACGCACACGCTAAGAAATGGGCTCTACATGAGTGGCATCAGCTGGAAGCGGAGCTCACT
>MU953907.1:0-10187 GCA_036418165.1 Cooperia oncophora | reverse complement strand
CATTCGCCACCCCGATTAGTGGCCTAGGGGTTCGCATATAGATGTTAACTTTTGAGTGTCTCGATAGTGAAGAAAAAAGCAGAAAAAACGTTCCAACTGCCCTAGATAGAACTCTATTTCAATCCGAGTTTGTACGTACCAGTTAAGTCCATCTCTAACAGTACACTCCCACCCACACAGCTGATTTACCGATAAGGAAGAAACCGGTACAAGGTTATTCCTCGCGGACCACGCTATCCTCCCAATTCCACTTTCAGCTGTTCTACCTGACGACAGACCATGCCTGCGTAACATCTGGAACAGTGTCGCTGAGCATCGGTTTCGTTGCTATTCGCAGCCATTTTCCATAGAGATATGAAACAAGGTCTGCTTCTCCTGATTTCTGCGGAAATACTCCTTCCCAACAAAATAATAATTTGGATAGTCGTTCTTCTGAGTTTCCCTCCGCAGAACCAATTAAGTTATTTGAAATGATGACTGTATGCGAAACTGTGAAGACCTTCAATAAAATCGCGAAAATTTCCTTTACCCGTGTGGTCGTTGGGTGTATGTCGTTTCCTATCGTGATAAGTGGGACTTATGGGCTCTTAGCCATGAAATATACTTCAGCACAAAAGCTTGTCTTTTTGTGAAATAGTTTGATTCGTTTCCAAAAAGCTTAGCAAAGAGTTTATTCGGCTTATACTGGAAACCAGCTGAAGGTTTTGTTTTGTTTTCATTCTGTCTCTGAAAATCTGGAAATCGACTGTCACTGGTTGTATTTTGACAGTTAGATCACCAATTTCTTGCTCCTAGAAAGCAATCCATCACCTGTTATTATTTCTGTTGAACCCCTTCTGAATTTGCACATAACTTTCGGCTCTCCCAGAATTTCTATGTCAACTCAACAGTGTAAAATTCAAGTGCACAAAATTGGAGGCTCTCCGGCTTGCAGCGCTTTTTGCATTTCCGCTAGTTCTCCTTGTTACCTCCTGACAACTAGCAGGTTCGTCTTCGGCCAGACCTACAGGGGTGGCCAAAAAAGAAAAGTCACTCTGCTTCATTGACTTTCGAGGCCCTATAAGTTACACTTTATAAACTCTGACCAGACACTTTGGCACTATTCAACTATTACTACCCCAGATTTCCGGAAACGGGCCGGATTTTGATCGACTTTTTTCTACGGGGGTGGATTTGGCTGAAAGTTGGGTTCTAGGGGTAATTCGACCTCCTGAACACGAATATCACATCCGCTCCTCTCGAAACCGCCTGGCGCCCGCGCCACAGGCGCCGGCGCCAAAGTACCCTAGATCACGAAATCCGCTGAAAACTTGTACCTAGGGGTAGTTTGACCTCCTAATCACGAATATCACATTCCCTCGGCTTGAAACCGCTCCGCGCTACGGGCCGCCGGCGCCATAAAAGTGACTCCAAATCACTGCCGCCTATGGCGCGGGTCGGTCCAGCTGATTTCCCAGCGCAATAAGTGGATGTGAATATTTCCGTTTACAGGTACGGTCGAATTACCCTGAGAATCCAGCTTTTCGAGCCAAATCCACCCCCGGTAGAAAGAGAGAAAGAGTACGATAAAGATCCGGCCTGTTTTCGCGAAACTGGGTTAGTGCCAACATTTCTACCACCACATTAAAGAGCATATTAAATACTATTATGACATTCCGCCACAGCCTTCTGGAGGAGCGCCATCGAGAGATTCTGGCACGCAACCGCGATGTGGCTCCTGAAGATTTCAGGCGTGGATAGATTCGATTTACACCACCGTAGACCACCTTGATAGAACTTCCTCGAACCGGGTAATTGAGGGACTTTAGGTCAGGTGACCTACTTAGATATTCCATCTTCTTTAGGTACTCAGCCCCCTTCCATTCCAGGTAGGCGAGAGTTTCTCCAACGCCCTTCGATTCCACGTGGTGGCACCCAATGCTGTAGCAGTACAAAGTTTCCAAGAAAGGTACGGGGGGACGCATCGTTGTGTCTTCTTCTTCTCTTCTCCCTAGCGTTAGCGTCCCGCCGCCGTTCGCAGAGGTCCGCTGTTCTTGTTAGACGTCGCCATTTGTTCCGATCCACTGCATCTTCTGCCGTGGCTTTCACTTCAGTGAGGTCCTTCTTGATGACGTCCCTCCATCTTTTCTTTGGGCTCCTCGTGGTCGCTTGCCCTCTACCTCGAGTTCCAATGCCTTCCTTATTGGGTGGTCTTCGGGCCTCCTCCAGCTACACATGACCGCTACCATTCGCAGTTCGCTGCTCTCGCTGCCTTCAGTATGGATCGCGTGCCGTCTTGGTGACGCCCCTGCAACATCCTCGTTTCTCTGACTCTGTCGAGTCGTGTCCACCCGCACGCCCATCTCAGCATCCTCATTTCAGCTGAGTGGAGCTGCCTTTCATGGTTCTTGCAGATGGGCCAGCACTCACTACCGTAGAGCATTGTAGGCCTTACCACCGCCCGGTACACCTTGCCCTTGAGTGTTCTCGAGCACCGCCGGTCGCACAGGATTCCAGTGGACTCCCTCCATTTCATCCAGGCTGCGTTGATTCGGGCTTTCACCGCCTGATCCACGCTGCCATCAGCTGATAGGTGGCTCCCCAGGTACTGGAAGTCCTCGACCCTTTCGATGTTCTCGCGCTCCCCTGCACGGGTCACGATGGCGTTCGCCTACACTGTCCAGAGACTCAGGAACTTGGTTTTCTTCACGTTCAACCGGAGCCCATTCTCAGCGAGCAGATCTTGCCACCGCTGCACCTTGTCCTGGAGTTCTTTCCTGCTGTCCGCTATCAGGGCGATGTCGTCAGCGTAGAGGATGGTTTTTAGCGGTCCCTCCATGAGTTCTTCTGCCATGACATCTAGAGTCAGGAGGAAGAGGAACGGGCTGAGGGCTGATCCTTGGTGTACCCCAACCGTGATTTTTACCTCCTTCGTCAAGCCGTGCGGGGTGCGTACAGCTGCTTTAGCTCCATACATATCCTTTACTATGGAGACCAGGTGCTCCGGAACGTTACGTTCTCTGAGCGCTCTCCAGAGTACAGGCCGAGGCAGGCGGTCGGCCAAGAAGGTGCGGGGGACGGCATGTGGAGAAGGATATTCTTCTCGAGTTGCTCGATGTAACCGCCAGCGCTCACCTTCAGTCCGGGGCCCACGAAGAAAATATTGGTCTTTCCATTCCAGGTACGTCCGGTCCATACCATCAACCCCGCTCTTGGGGTGACTGCGTGAAGATGATGTCTAGAACGAAGCGACGCAGCTCGTCGGCATGCGTCTCGATGTTGCGGAGTCATCCAGATCGAGATCTGGGTCTCCGAGGGGGTAGTATCCATGACGTGACTCCATTACTTAAGTAAGTTTCGCAGCAGTTTGGAGGTGACATGAGTTCCGAAGGTCTTCTCCAGTCAGGTTGCGACTGGAGATGACTTCATATTTTGGTGTACTGAAGGTGGTGGGTCGTGAAGCCAGCTCCTGTTAGTTAGCAGGAACACCTTTGGGTTCCTCCGCCCCTGCGTACTCGTATCACGCCCTCTCTCTGCGGCTGTTTAAAAGATTTGCCTGATATGTACTTTGGTCAAAAAGTGTGACTTCTTTTTTGGCCACCCCTGTTGTAAATTCCTGCTGAAGCGGTGAGTGAGTTCACTATTGGCTCACTCACGGAATCCTTAACAGGTCTTTCACGGTAATCGCGTCGTGTTTAGACAAGCTCAGCTGGGAATCATCTGGTGCCCCCCCCCATAAGACGAATTACACCTGAGATGTTACGTGCACCGGATTTACACAGTATTTACTGTACAAGATTGATAGATAAGATGAGGTTCTGTACAAGATTTGCCAACATACGTTGCACTCTGGAAAGAAGAACATCGCAACTGATGCTTTAGCCCTCGTCGCTGTGACATAGACAGGATCAATGGTCCACCACTCACTGAAATCATGGTAAAATATTCCACTTCCCAACCACACCACAACCACCTTCACACCTTCGCAGAAAGTCGGACTCGATAGTGAAATTCATGAACTTCTGTCCTGTTCTCCAATTTAGTACGTATTCGCCAACCATGCCATGCTTACGGGGTAGCACACCTTGAATAAACATGCTACTTGAAGAACATGCAATTCTAGCAATTCTTTGTCAATAAGGAACTGAAGTACCTGTCAAAAGCGTATGTCGATTCGGTAGAGGAAGAGTGGGAAATACGGGAAAGAGCCGAGTTGACCAAACACCTTCCTCTTCAAAAAGTCGCAACCCGGAGAGAAACGAGAAGCGGTGAAAGTGCGTTCCACTGAGACCATCCGCTTAATTATGAACTTAGAAAGTTTAGATTCATATTTGATCTGGGTGCTGTTTCTTATGGAATACCTCATGTTATATAAATAGAAACTGCAATATTGGATTGCCGTATAAGCAATAGCATTTTTTCCTTGAACAAAACTTTGTTTGAAATGTGGGATTGTTTCTATTGTTTCTACATGGATGATTTCCGCTACAAAAGCGATGTCCAGTTTTCTACTCTGTCCTGATAAGCGCCAATTTTCGTTCATCAAAATCGAGTGCCGGGTCGATTCAAAGGTGAGTTTTTGGACTTAATTCAGACTCTCAAAACGCAGAAGCAGTGCAAATGTATAAGACTGAAAAAGGATGCCCCCTCGGACTGCTCGAAGTTGGTTCGAACCACTATGAGATGGGCATTAAGACCTTGCAAATGTTCGTGGCATAGGGCGCAGAGTCCAGCTTCTCTCTTCATGAAACCTCGGCATTACTGTGAACTTTAAGTTGTAATTTGTTCTGCCAAAGAGGTTGGTAGGTGGAAGACTTTATTATAAATGGCCTGACGTTTCTCGTCCTCAGAGGCCAGTCCACCACCATATGAGCGGAACGATGCCACTCGCTAACTAACGCTCATGTGGGTGGAACTCTTACTAACAGCGACTGACATCGTTCCGCTCATGTGGTGGTGGACTGGCCTCTGAGGACGACGATCCTGTCGAAACGTCAGGCCATTTATAATAAAGTCTTCCACCTACCAACCTCTTTGGCAGAACAAATTACAACTTATAGGGCGCAGAAATTCTCAATTTGTCGACATGACACTCTACTTTGAGCACTGAAAATCCATCTCCCGCGAAGTTAGTAATAGATAAAAAATCTAAATGTAAAAAATTTCAATGAAATCAAGACTGTTAGAAGCGGAGTCTCTGATGACAGACTTTGCTTCCAAGCCGCCTACGTTATTTTCGACAAAAATAAGTTTTACGCCTGTGAAAAAACAAGTCGGTTCTCTGACCAAAGACTGACACACGAAGTTCGCCATTTTTTGCGCTCGAAGTACATGATCAATAGTCCGAATACAATGTCCTGTCACTTGGGAGCTTTGCTGCTAGGAAATATAGGGAGGGGGGGGAGCTAAAAACACCTCGGCCGAGTCACATATCTGTAAAGATTACGGCTCATCAGAAGACGTGGATACGAGTACCACGGCGGAAGAGACCCAAAATATAAGCAGGAGCAGATCACCCATCACCTTCATCATCTCTCTATATATAAAGCAGTAAGTTCGTGTGTTTGTGTATGTGTTTGTACTCCTTGTCGTGTTTGCCGCGTCGAGAACGACGGAAGTTAATAGGAATAGGCTCCGCCCACAATGGGCGGGGCCTATGTATAGCTGAGCGGTGTCTGTTGAAACGTTGTCAACAAAACACTTAAACGCCGTCAACTCTTTGGGATGGGGCGTGAGGGCATGTTGAAAGTCACAAACCAAATCCTCGCACATTACAATAAGCTGGGGCGTGCACGGCGAAGTGAGTAATGGCACGACCAAAATTCGTATAAAAGTTCCTTCGAAGATACACGGGGACTCGGGACAAAATCATTCTCTATGCACCACGTTAGACTACACCCACAATGGGCGTGGGGGCACACCCGAAGTGAGCGGGGCGTTTGTTCGGGCGGGCGGGCCTAACGGCCTAACGCAAAATCTGCAAAATTCAGACCCGGAACTACTCGGGCAGCGGGAAACGGAGCTCGAGTAACAAAGGTGCAGGTACGATAAACAGAAGGCACACCCGAACTGGGCGTTGGAAAGAGCCCGGCAGATTGCAGTCGGCGGGCGTTTGTCTGGGTAGGCGGGGACCAAGTAAAAATTTCGAAGTTCAAACCCGGAACTACCCGAGCAGCGAAAACGTGGAGTAAGAAGTGGGTCGAGGTTGATTCGATCGATTTTTGCGAGCAGCAGTTTGTTCTGGATGAACCGAGCTCTGTGATCGACCTCGAATTCTTGTTTACAGATTCGAGTGGGCTGCATTCTATGGAGAGGTGGGGGAGGGGGGCGAGGGGGGGGGGTAACATAAGTGAAGACACACCCCAGCGAAAGAGATGCGCGCCGAGTCGGCGGCATTTATTTATTTGTTTAATTACCTGCTATTCATTCTACAACAACTCAAACACACACACTTCCACTTCAGTTCATCCACTACCGGCATTCCACCCCTCCCCTTTACGAAAATTTCACAACCGTCCACTAGGGGGGGTATATACCAAGTGTGAAACGGTAATGTTCTGGAATTGCGAAAAAAAATTTTTCTGTAGCGAAAGCGGGCGATCCGACTGGCCCTCAGTTTGGATGGCCGGGGACCCACTTCACACGCATAAGGAGGATCGCCCGCCGAAGGCGGGCGATCCGACTGGCCCTCAGTTTGGATGGCCGGGGACCCACTTCACACGCATAAGGAGGATCGCCCGCCGAAGGCGGGCGATCCGACTGGCCCTCAGTTTGGATGGCCGGGGACCCACTTCACACGCATAAGGAGGATCGCCCGCCGAAGGCGGCGATCGATCTGTGGCCCTCAGTTTGGATGGCCGGGGACCCACTTCACACGCATAAGGAGGATCGCCCGCCGAAGGCGGGCGATCCGACTGGCCCTCAGTTTGGATGGCCGGCCCACTTCACACGCATAAGGAGGATCGCCACGCCCGGAAAGCGGCTGATCCGACTGGACCGCTCCAGTTTGGATGGCCGGGGACCCACTTCACACGCATAAGGAGGATCGCCCGCCGAAAGCGGGCGATCCGACTGGCCCTCAGTTTGGATGGCCGGGGACCGGCCACTGTCACCATATAAGGAGGATCGCCCCGCCGAAGGCGGGCGATCCGACTGGCCCTCAGTTTGGATGGCCGGGGACCCACTTCACACGCATAAGGAGGATCGCCCGCCGAAGGCGGGCGATCCGACTGGCCCTCAGTTTGGATGGCCGGGGACCCACTTCACACGCATAAGGAGGATCGCCCGCCGAAGGCGGCGATCCGACTGGCCCTCAGTTTGGATGGCCGGGGACCCACTTCACACGCATAAGGAGGATCGCCCGCCGAAGGCGGCGCGACCGACTGGGCCCTTCAAATTTGGATGGCCGGGACCCACTTCATCACGCATAGAGGGATCGGCCCGCCCGAAAGGTCGGGCGATCCGACTGGCGCCTGGTCGTTTGGATGGCCGGGACGACCACTTCACACGCATAAGGAGGATCGCCCGCCGAAGGCGGGCGATCCGACTGGCCCTCAGTTTGGATGGCCGGGGACCCACTTCACACGCATAAGGAGGATCGCCCGCCGAAGGCGGGCGATCCGACTGGCCCTCAGTTTGGATGGCCGGGGACCCACTTCACACGCATAAGGAGGATCGCCCGCCGAAGCGGCGATCCGACTGGTACTCACCAAGATATGGCCAGAAGTTTCTGGAATGACAGAACTAGTACTTTCTTCGTGGACCCCGGACTGAAAGTGAACGCTGGCGGTTACATCGACCATCTCGAGGAGAATATCCTGCCTTCATGTCTTCGGCTGCATCATCTTGAGGGCTTCGTACTGCTACGGATTGAGTGTCGGCGCATGTAATTGAAGGCCGGGAAAAACTGTCTCCTACTTGGAATCGAAGGGCGTTAAGTACATGAGAAAGACGGAGTAACCAAGTGTCTGACGTGCCCTAAACCTCCTTTTTTACCGGGTCTAGGAGGAGCTCAACAGGGTGGTCCACAGTGGAGAAATCAACGACCTCGCTGAAGTCAGGCAAAGTCACGGTTGTGTGACAGAATTTTTCGATAGCGTTCATCTAGAAAGCTGTAGCCAGTGATCGTGCACAATAAGTTGTTGAACTTGGTGGCGGAAATGTCCAATCAGGATTTGATAAATGTAAATTATATCACCCGTGAAAGTCGAGGAAGAAAAACGCCCCCCCCCTCCCCTGGCGCCTTGTAGTTTGTTTGCAACTGGAGCGAGACATCAGCGGATATTCCTACTGACGTAAACATGAGCCAAGCCTGGTGTGCTGGAACCGAACAGTCAACTGCCTATGAGAGTTAAAAGAATTTAAAGACTCATCCGCGATTTCCCGTAATAATCGAAGTGGGGAAAGCTAATGTGCACAGAGTAGAAGAACAGCTTCTCTGTCAGAAAGTTATATGGGCGTCAAGGCGCAGGCTGCCAATGCACCGCTCTGTACGCAATGCTATCTCCTTGCCATTTTTATAGTCTCTCGCTGCGCCTGTCCGGACTCTCGCCCGAAGCCCCTAGAATTCGCCTCCTGTTTTGAATGATAGTTTATTTGAGGCGTTATGTGTCGCAATTATGTCCCGAAACTGCGACAGAATGCAGCCGTCGGTGAGGTTATAGTACAGTCCTTCTGAGGAACTTTAGTAAGAAACTCAAGTGCTGTCGACGATACCGCTACCCGCTGTCTATTATAGCTGCTGTGACACGTGAGCTCAAAGCTCCATATACTAGGTTGTCCTAAAAGTTTCCGGAATTTCGAGTTTTTTTTTGATTGACTGGGATACCAAGGAGAAGCAATTTTGATCAACAATATAAATAACATCGGCAACTTCGTTGCCAACCACTAAGCAAAAAGTGGTTGCCTTGCTACTGAAAGCTTTCTAGTTCCGCGTTGAGGAAGGCAGCCAGCTCATCCTTGAGGGGCTTTTAAAAATCGTATTATTTATCCAGAAGGTGACCGCCGAGGGATTATTCAGATGGCAGAAAGAGCTACTTCAGGGCTATACGAGAACTACAGTAGAATTCATCAGCTAAGCTTTAAGATCTCGAGCAGTGTCATTTTCGAGATGTGTGACCCATAGCTGTGGTGGAGTAGGAAAACACTGGGGTTGTGGGACCAGAAGACTCTCATCCTCCCTTTGCAGTTAGTCACAGAATCGCTGTTTACCACAGCGTTGGGAAGAACAAACACCCTGCGGTGAAACCAATAAATGGTTCACCGCATGCACTGTGTCACCTTCCTAACGAAGTGATGGGATTGCACGAGCACCCTTCCTGAAGGATCTAGCTACTGGCGCTTCCGGGAGTGGTTCACCCAGAGACACCTACTCCTTATCCAGTCACAGTCGTTGTTCAACCAGCCTGTATGGCGGAAGCGGGAGAGAAGTTGTAGACAGTACCCACATGCGCTCCCCTTGGAGTATCGGTCAACTCATGAGAAAACTTTTGACCGAACTTCAATACTTTCTTGAGGGAGTGAGGACCTCTGTCATTTGTGCTTTTGGAACAGTCAAGTGTAAGGACTAGGTAGCGAGTTGATTCGTACGAATTGGTTTTAATCAAGGAACACAGTAGGTCCAAATCCAAGCCAGCTGGCCTCCCTGGACGAGGCTTGTCTAACAAGTATGAGGCACTTAATCTGAAGCATCGGGTCATTTTCACCGTACTATGGAAGACATACCATAGTATGGCGAAAATGCTAACTCAGAGCGAGTGCCGCGGGTGGCTCCATTCAGATTGTGACTTTCTAGAAAATCATATAGCAAATGTGATAAAAATGATGAATTTCATCTACCGTTTTGGATATGACAACAGCGAATGCGAGGGACGGTAAAGCAACTGTGAGATGCTCACTTAACACACTTCCCATAGACCACATAACTGGATCTCGAAATAGCTGCGGAAAGATTTGATATGAGATTTAAAATAATGTCACGACCTTTTGGGACAACTTAATATTTCAGGAAAAGATGAATCTTTTAGCTGAACTCGTGGTGCAAGCTCCCCTATGGGTACTCAGGTTCGGATGAAATGTTGTCAATTCAAATAAATAAATTTGGAAAAAATCAAACCAATTATCACGACGAGCTTCTGTGCATCGATAGAGGACACAATGAACAACGCCAGAAATGCAAAGTTCATAGTCGCCCCAACTCGTCTAACATT
>MU953902.1:0-10084 GCA_036418165.1 Cooperia oncophora | reverse complement strand
TAAGTATAAGTAAGTATAAGTTTATTACGTGTGCATAAGGCATACGTGAGAAAAAAAGATCGGAACACATTACGTATACAAGTTCCAATATTGATATATTAGTTACAGTTTTTCAAAAACAGTAATTAACCAGCAAATCACCAGACTAGTATCAAGTGAGCTAGACCCACCATATCAATAACCTGGTGGAAATACGGAAGTGACAGGTATCGCTTTTGTTAACTTCAAATATGCGCTGCCCGCCCTGAAGGATGAAGCTCTTGGCAAATAAATTAGTCTTAGATATTGGTCTTATGGTTAGAGCAAGCTGCCTGAAGCAGGAAAAGCTCAATTAAAACATGCGACGCTTTACCGTTGCTGTTACGATACTATCGCCAACCATCGCAAATATTCCGTGTGATGCCGATGTTTACATACATTCGCTTTGTTGTCCGAACAATTCACGCAAAAATGGCGAAAGCCTCACTATTGGCAGCGATTTTCGTGAAAAGAAACGCATCTGGGAATCTGAGGTTTTCCGTATGAGGGAGAATCGCTGTCCTTGAGTAGTAAGAGATAAAGGTCACAGCTGCATGAAGTGCGAGACTATTAGCACTCATCAAACTTCCCTGGGACGCTGCACAAAGCTTAGAAGCTTTTGTGTGGTCATTTAGCCTATAGTTGAGAAGCTAGCCAACACATGAGTCAGTGTTGCTATCTTAGATACAAATCTACTACCAATTAAACCATCTCGTCGGTCGCCTGGCTTGATTGGGGTGAACAGGATTCGATCTAGGATTTCGTCTCTGGTCTTCGGGTGTGTAATGGCACTTTTTAACACCCCACCGCCACATATACCACTTTCTCCCCTTAGTGTTGCGTTTACCTAAGGTCTTCAAGAGGAGAGCGTGAGCAAGTTGGCGCTTGCACAGACAGAGATATGAAAGCAGATGTTCAAAGCCGAGTATATAAGTTTCAACGGGAGCTGAGCATTTTATCCTTATCTTCTGACACATCTTGTAACATCCAGTTGTTATCACAAGAATGCTGAGTTATGGGCAAAAGTCGTGCCCCAGGCGGGAGTCGAACCCGCACCTCACGCTTTCCGGGCGAGTGCGCTATCCGTTACGCCACCAGGGCCGCTTTTACCCTCTCAGCTTAACGGCTTTTATGCCGTAGCCTATCAGCACTCACACGTTTAACATGGTGAGCCGGCCAGGCCGTGAGGTGCGCGTATTATTCCTGCCTGGAGTTCGAAACTTTTGCCCACAACTCAGCAAATTCTTTGAGAACATTCGAACGCGAACTGCGCTAAAACAGACTATCATTAACAGAACAGGCTTCCAAAAAACATCCATTGTTTTTTCTTAAGGGCGCATTTAAAAACGCTGAGACTCCAGTCATTCCTAGTCTGACGATTATTCGCCTTTACAGCCATGAAGCCATTCTTTCAGGGTAACTGCGATGTATGCAGATTATCTTACGAACGGGAACCACGGAATAAAAGAGGAGAATATGAGCTCAAACTGGATTGGGAAGAAGCAAACTGCGCGGCAAAGAAAACTGCCTAGTTTTCGAAAATAAACAGTCATAAGTGAATGCGCTAAGAGGGAGAGATCTGAACTATCTTTTCCTCCTAATAGCGGTAGATGGAATCCCTGATGCAGGAAAGAAACACGTCACCTAGCGCATATCTAAAGTTTCCAGAGACTTGTTGTGCGTTGTTGTTGATGCGCAGCTGCGACTTGATGCCTGAAAACGCGACTTCATTCTGCCTGGCACGTTATTCGTGAATAGGGCAGTCAAATACTGTAGTCGTCTTTGTAGTAGTAGCCCCGCGAGCAACCCCGCGTAGACACCTATGTCCGTATACAGTCAGAGTGAGGAGACGCAAAAAAGACATCTTTTATGGTATCATGAAAGCTAGCCTGGCACACTGTAACAACTACGTGGGAAGCCTCCCGCTATAACCTAGTTTCTCTATGAGAAGGGGAGCTAGGCCCATGAGACTGCTTATTATTAATAGGCAAAGCCCCGATCGCCTAGCACAGGATATTGCTTAAGGGTTTGCAATATAGATGACAAGGTGCTGAGTAAGTCGATAGTAAGGAAAAAAGCAGAATAACATGCCAACTGCCTCAGAGAGAATCCCATTTTGGTCCTGTAGTTCATGCTGCCGCAGTGGCATCCCATGCCCAAACAACTACTCCCTCATTCCGTCACAGGTGATTCCCGTTATGAAACACTATCGACCCGTAGCAAAGTGAGCGTTTTGCATGCTTTTTCGTCCGGCAGCTTCGTTTTCACTGAAATGCAGGACTTGGCGGAGTATGGAGGCGGGGTCACTGGAAAAAAGGAAGCGTCACTGAACCTATATTTCGCTATATTTTCCCCTCCCTTACACAATTTTTTGCCGCGGAACCGGTACTAGGGTGTTTCCAAATGGGACCCTCACTAGGCCTCCTGAGCATAATTTTACTAGTACAATACCTGATCGCGGACCGTACCTTTAACAAGTAGGTGGACCACTCAGCCATCGTCGACTTCGAGAAGACCTAGAGTAATGCGGCAGCATGAAGCGGCCGCTTTATTTCCAGGATCGAGTAACTCCCCCGCAGGTTGTCACCTGGCGCAGGTCTCGGGTAGTAGAGGGCTGTAGTGGCGCCATACTTATCTCTCTTCAACTCAAATCTATTCCGCATCTTCCAAGCATCTCCACCCACAATTTTCTTTTTGTGAACTAGCACATTTTCTCCAAAGCATTTGACATCCCACGCCCAGCGGATGCTAATGGCAGCTAGAACATCGGATCTAAGAGTATCTAGTTGGTTCGTCAGCCTAAAGCTTCATGGCATGAACAAAACTAAGAGTCTATCCCCCTCAAGAGATTATCTGACACTATCAGCCCTTTACTGCACCAATCTACCAAAGACAGGCCAGTTTTAACAAAGATTTTTCTCCGAGGCAACTAACGAACTCAACTGAGAATGTCCCCAAGGGTACCTTGACCATCTGAACAAGGATATCACTTTCGCTTGGCAAGCTGCACAAGCTGCAGACACCGTTCATCAGGCGCCAAGCGTACCCAAATACGCTAAAATTATCGAATCGCTGAATAATTTGCACTCAGGAGTAATTTTGAGTGAAACATAAACACCCCATTCGCTTGCCAAGAAAACCACCTAACGCTCGCGTCACCCTCAAGCACCCCAAATCATCTACTGTCATTGCAGACCTTGTCTACCAGAAGTAAGGTTTGCCTTCCTTACGAGTAGTCACTTTGCTTAGTCTGAAACAGCGTGGCGCCTGCATTACAAGCGACGGCACCGCAAGCCTATCTCGACCCCGGCGGGTACAGCGCGGACGCTAATAGTAAGTTGGGTACAGCGCGGACGCTAATAGTAAAGTGTTTCCCTCCAAGCGGTCTATTAGGAAATTGGGAAAGCACTTGAGAGAATGCGTGATCCTTACAAGTTTCATGCATACTGCATCCTTCTCTTTAGGCTAGCAAAAGGGATCACCATTTTGAGAAAAGTGGGGTTTGATTTGGAAGATTGGGAAAGTGAATGGTAATTGGTGCTGACTGAATCTCGTACGATCAGGGATCCCTTTCAAGTTTTCATGAAGGGCTTGGAAATCTAGACGGAAGCAAGAGTAATACGTTTTCGGCATGACCAAGTTGACGCGCATATGACACTTTCATGAAAAAGTTGATCCGTTTCGTAACTCTGTCCACCATGGTCAAAATGCCGTGGCGAGACTCGTTCTGTTGATGAAACTGTACGAAAGTCGTCACCGTGGATCGATCATGTGCAGAAACAGATCCCGATATTGGGTTGGGCAATAAGTTCGCTCGGTTTTTCAAAGAGGTTTATTTAAATGATTTGTTTGTTGTTTGGCAAAGTGTTTGCATTCAATAGAAAGTGCTTTTTCTGCTCTACAAAAATGTGTTATTTGTTTGTTAGTATAATTTCATTTTTTTTATTTTTCAGGCTTAGAAATGGAATACCCAGGAGGCAAAAATCAGCATTTTCGACACCTACTTTTCTTCGCTTTTCATCGCGGTCAAAAAGCAGCTGGGAAGGTGCACTAGGAAATGCTCGAACGAAACGCCACAGTCAACAAGGACCTCTACATTGCCCAGCTGCACCGTGTAAATGAGGCAATTCGAATGAAAAGACCCGATCGACAAGGTCAAGTCATCCTACTCCACGACAACGCCAGGCCGCATGTTGCACAAGTCGTCAAAGCCGCACTCCAAGAGCTCGAATGGGAGGTTCTTCAGCATCCACCGTACTCTCCGGACCTTGCGCCAACCGACTATCACCTTTTCCGCTCCATGTCAAACCAAATGAGGGGTGTTACCTTCGAAGACGAAGAGGACCTCAAAAACTGGCTCAACAACTTCTTCGACACTATACCGGCGGAACGGCATCAACAAATTGGTCGAGAGGTGGGAGGAGGTCGTAAACAATGACGGAGAATACATATTTGATTCAATTTATTGTTATAAGTATTGTTTTGGTTTAAACAAAGCTCTTTGAAAGAAACCGAACGAACTTATTCTTCAACGCAATATATCCGAAAGCACTACAGTGCTAATCTGACTGCATGAAGGGTTCAGGACATGGACACACTGTTTCAGAGAGTTATTTTGGCCAGGATGCAGGTTTACGCAAGGCATGAAACAGAACAAAGAGGTTCATTTCAATACATACGAAGGACTGTAAAAGTTCTTAAAGGAAGGTTCGCCTCTGCACAGATTGTGCAAGAGCGGAATCAAGCAAAGCACAGTTCAAAAGAAACCAAGGAGCACTGATTCAGGAGGCTACAGGAGCTGGTTCCATGTCCAACTCATCGGCGTTCGCGGTTGAGGAATCAAGCTTATAGCGGCCGGTTCAATGCTCGCGCATCCTTTATGAAATTACGACCATGAAAAATGAGCGAGATGGACGCCCTCCTGCATACGCCACGCCAGAATTCCAACTCCTGCGAAGGTCAATCCGACGTCGAGGATACCTCGACTGGTTGAGGTATCTTGACGGGAGTCGTTAAAACAGACCGATTGCTTGATATTTCCATTTTCGAGGTGTTATGCAGGGTGGCGAAAGTCTATGGCGCCACAGAAAACGCTACGACGAACTAGTTTTGTGAACGTAAATTTACAATTATGGAGAATTTCCAAGGTTTGTCGTCAGTTTTGATGCAGTGCTGAACTCGTTCCTTCATGTGGTCACTAATACGGCCGAGGTAGTACAGTCGTCATCCGGGGACTTGATTAGGATGGCAAGGATCGCGACGCGGCTGCCGCGTGTTACGAGCTGTTTCTGTTTCCAGCATCAGCTGTTTCCAGCCTATTTTAACCATTTTATCCCTAAACGCTGTTTTGGCTACTTTTCTCGCGATTAGTTGTCCCTTGTCTTCACAAGGTGAACTATCGCTGAGATTCCTCCGATTTTTGCGTACAGTTAAAAAGTAAAGCAGACACTTGAACAAATACCTGCAAAAAAATTTGCCGAAAATTGCCCAAAACAAAAACAACTCCATTGCTAATGGGCTCTCCTCACAAGCACAATAAACAACACAAAAAAAATGGAGAATACAGTGAGAATTAGGAAGAAAATGGCCAAACTAGGCTGGAAACAGCTGGATCGCCGCGCTTGTGACGCGCCGAGACCCTTGCCGCCCTAATCAAGTCCCCGATGATAACTGTAAACGCCTGAATTCACCCATATTTCAAAGCTTGTTTATTCTGCAAAGTCATCAGAAATTTGGCATTTGGCTCCTTAGTTGCTGCCTCATCACTCCGTATAAATGCAAGCCTGAAACGTTCAGATCCGGGCTCTCAGAAGGTCCTCCGCCAGATAGAAACCAATTTCGAACAAAAGCAAGTGTCGCTGCTTAGAATTTATGGATCGGAGTCCGAAACTGTCAGAAGATAAATTTAGGCTGCCAAATTAGCTATTTTGACCTCAGCAAGTATGCGCGATTGCTTCAAATAACGTTCAAAACGGAAAAAAGTAAGTAGCACGTGACCTCTCGTCATCCTGTACATCTCTGAGATTCTGTGCGTGTGGCTGCCCACTTCAAAAACGTGGCGGTGGCTGTGGTCTTGGTAAGATATCATTTTGACACAAATGCGGTTCTTCTCCGTCCAACACTGAACAAGTTGACAGTTGCCTCATTCTAAATTATCCCCACAAGCAGCCCATTCTATGCTATGATAAAATGCCACGCCTACTTCGTCTCAGCGTTCAGACTTCGCGACGGCAGCGCTTCGGTCGCGCGTTCGACGCGATCGATGCAGTCGAAAGCATGCACATCGATCGCGCCAAACGCGCGACCGAAGCGCTGCCGTCGCGAAGTCTGAACGCTGCGTAAGGAGTGTATGTAGTTGCTACAGTCGCAATCAGCGGGGGCGGTGTCGAAGAGTGAAACTTCAGCTGCCTTGCTGTGGGAAGTGAATGATTCATGATCGACTTAAGAAGAAAACAATCAGAGGTGAATATTATACGGGTGGGCCCATTCCATTCCTCTTGGCCGCCCGAATGATTGCAACAATGCCAGCTGCGTGTACTCCCTCCGTCGGTGGTACGATATTTTCACTATCTCTGGGAGCTGGTCAAAATCTATACCCTTCACGTGCGATTAATTTTTGAAAAAAAATTCGTTCGGGAGATATTTCCTTCGACTATTGAACTTGAGGACGAGTTCCTTGTTCCCTTTGAAGTGCGCAGGAAAAGAAGCGAAACTGGGTCCAGAACACCTATATTGCCCACGGTGTGGTGGCATCGGAGCTCTGTTGACAGAGAGATAGAGAGTGGTATGGTTTCAACAGAAACGTGATGGTGAACGAGTTGATAATTGATTCCGAGCCCTTTGATGTGGAAACAACGGCGTTATTCGCTACTGCTTTGCTATTGTGCTCACAAAAGGTTTCTCAGGAGGAAACTTCAACTGGCCAAGGTTTTGAACCATCGGTCGTAAACATGACTTGAAGCTTCATAATTGCACACTATCCCACCAGACGCCCTGCCTCCTCTACCGTTTCTGTCGTCGTCTCAGGCACGCGAAACTAACCACGCCTTGAAGCGAACCCCGCTAGTGCTTATTGTCTGTAATGCCAATACTAACCTTTAGCCGTTCAGTGACTCTCTAAAGGAGAAAAAAGCAAAAAAAAATCATGGGGAACACCCTTCAGTAAGTAAGGACTCCTCAGCCAGCCTTACTCTACGAGTTCTGCGGTCCTGCTCGTTTATGCCAGCAAAGGGATATGCTACCAACTGCGGCTCACTCATCACTTCTTCCGGTCGTCGAGGACCAAAACCATCTGACAGTGAAGAAATGGAAAAGGGTGTAAAAAACGAACTAGTGACAGAAATATAGCCTTTCAGTTTTGTGGACGGAACAACCAGGGAGGCGTCAGAACTGCTACTTATGAAAACTGCTGGGCCTCCGTTACTTATTGTGAAGCTGCGGAAGTGAGACAACTGCGGACCAAACCACTTGAACAGGGAAGGACTCTGCGAATCGTTCGAGCGCGGGGACTGCCTTTGAAACGTACTCCCACCTTGTATTCCACCACCAGAGTGCTGCCCAGAGCTTGGCATTAGTTGGTGAACAAGTAATAAGTATTACTCTGCTGCTCTCATATCCTCCATATCACAAAGATGGGATGAACATGGTTGCGTCCTTCATTTGGACGTGGCGGCAACTGCAGTTTCGGTGGGATATTGATCTAGGGCCACTGCGACCATGTTCTCTGTATAACAGAAGAGAGGATGGCAGTTGTTCCAAAGGCACGGTACGCGATAAGAGGCGTAGGTATTGGCGGTGAAATCTGGAAGGGAACCTGCAGGGTGACTCGTCCGTGAAATGAAAATGCCAATGGGAACGTCAGAGACATCTCCTATACCCCTTCAACCTCAAACAATTGCACGGGTGGACTGCAAAGGAAAAAAAACGCTTGTTGGGACGTTTTGTTGACTCCTTGTAATGAACCCTACGACCCCACAAAAGACAATGTAGCATCCATTTCATGCTACTTGTCCGGTAGCATCGCTTTTGGCTGGAAGGCGGGCTTTGAAAGCGGAGTCTGGAGGCGGAGTCACTGGAAAAAAAGAAGTACAACTGAAGCAATTTCGCACCATAACTCCTTCACCTCACAATTTTCGACCGTGAAACTGGCACAGGTTGTTCACTGCAGATCACACTACACTCCCATACAGTCTTCTGCATTTTCATAGGTCATCGCGGACCGTTCCTTTAGTGGAAATATTGCACGAGAAACGCCATATTTGAATGGAGCATGCAGCCACGCTTAACCTCACTCCCGGGTTGTGGTGTACAAAAAGTAGTAATATGGACATGCGCGCTTTCCATGCCTGCACCTCGCAATGTTCGCAAGTGAGGGCGGAAGATTATTTGCAATGGACATACACTCGTTCCGACTATGCATTTCTGGATTTCGCGCCGAAATCGGGAGATTCTTCAAGAGTTTCCGAAATGCATCTACATTTCCCAGGCCAAAATCGCGCACTTGAAATCGTCGCCGTCATCATCGTTGCTCTCTTTTACTGTTTATATCCCTGAAATAGAGAGGATATGCCCTCTTCGTTTCAAGCATAGTGGGATAGACAGCATCAGATGCAGCTATAGAGGCATGCAGCGGGTGAATAAGAAAGCGGGAAGCACTGGACACATCCCTGACCCTTCTCGTGCCTTCAATGCCTAGAGATAGACAGTCGTAGGCGCGTGTGTCGACACGCCCCCTCCGGCTCCAGGACGTGGTCTATTCCTCTAGTCGTATGAGCTAGTGCGCCCTTTACCAACCAGGAGTTCTGTAATATTCTTATGATATCAGCAAGCTCCCTTCATCTGAACAGCTCTCCGCCGTAAGCTCGAACAATGCTCAAAACCAAGAGCGATCTCATCTGAGACGCTTTCAAGAGTTTCTCTTCTTTTTCACTGGTAAGCCAGTAATGTAGCATGTTTGCTTTCGCAAATACCCAGCATTAGCTTTATGTGATTTTCGTCCGCGCTTACGAGCTTTTTAGGTGGAACAATTCATTGAATGCTTGAGGTTTTCCAACCGTATCATCGTTATTTGAGGATCCGTCGAACCGCGTGACAGGAATGCCGTCCTATTAATTACATTAGTTTGATGGCATTCCTTATTTAATACCCCTCCTCCCTATCAAGCTCAAGAGGACAAAAAAAGCAGCTAAAATGAACAACAATGTTAAGGTTCCACGGGAGAAGGTGTCAGAGACTTCTAGGGCTTGCAATGGCGAGTAAGAAGCCGGAAAACATTTGTTAAAATGGACATAAAAGATCTAATCTCAGGTAAACACTCGCAATGAAACGGAAAAGAAAAGGTACATTTTTCAAAAAAGGTACCTTTGTACCATTCCCCCATCGAGCTACAACATAACGACCCGGACGCCCCTGCACCTATTCGCCCACATGTCCGACCGATCCTGATGCTCGTACAGCTTTATTTGCGAAGTACAATATGAAGCGAAGGGATTGATATGAAGCGGCTGCGTGCTGCATGGATATATGAGTACATACATGCAGCCGTATCTACCGTAGCGGTTATTGGCACGATGCCAACGGAAAACTCGTCCAAAATCGCTTTCTGAGTTGTGTAGAACAACGGCTTTTTTGCACGTTTCTCACCAATTCACTTCCCTTTTTCGTCACTTCCCCAAGATTTAGCACCCCTGTAACCATTTTAGAAAAAGTACCAAATTATCGTGCCAACTGCCTTTTATTTGACACGGAATTTGGAGAGCTAAGATAGCCTGCTTTTTGTTTTCTCGCTTGAAATAAGCTACCTCAAAACAGTTCCTGTGTTGAGATTCTAAAAAGTTCAAAGAGAGAACAATGTTACAACGTTGGTCTGTTGAGCCTGTTCATTATCTTTCAATGAAGACTGCACTTAGTGGTTTTCGTTGATTTTCCGCTGTGATAAGCTCATACAGCAAACAGGCTTTCACTTCCAACTACGACTTGAAAACGATTTACACTGCGAAATCCACTTCACTTCACTAATGGTTTTATCCTGTGCCCACGAAGTATACAAGCCGCCATTTCCATTGGA
>MU953886.1:11719-24402 GCA_036418165.1 Cooperia oncophora | reverse complement strand
CCCCCCCAATTGGGGATTCCCCAAAAACAATGTGCCCTGTCTAGAAGCAGAGGCGAACGTGTGGGAGACGAACACACTCCCCCTTATGAGGACAATAAGCCCCTGAGAACGCCCCTTTTTGCGCCTAGACATAGGTACTATTGCTTAGTGACTTTAAAAAATTGGCGACTTTCATGTACTAGAACCCAACTGATGCTGAGCTATTCAAGGAGGGACAAAATCATCATCGCGATTTCTCGACCTCGCTGTACGCACATTTCTTCTCATCTTGGTGCTCAGTGGCTTCCTGGAACAATGAAATGGACTGCATGTGATCTCCTTCTGTACTTCATTTCCAGTTGCAAAGAATTTGGGACATTTTTACCTTGATGCCTGATTATCTGGTCATTTTGTGCGAATACACATGAATTATGAATAGAATAAAATAAAATTGTATGACCAGATAGAAGTTATTAATGAATGATACTAACAAATGTGAAGGTCATACGTATCGTCCTCATGTCTACACGTATTGAGAACATGATTGTTTGCTCATTTTCAGCTTACAATTACTTCACTTTAAAGAATTTTTTTTTTTGTAGAAAAAAAAAAGAAACTTTCATCCAGAAAACACTTTACTCACTCGTTAAATATGGAATCAGTGTTGGAACTCAAGAACAGTACACTGTTCTGCTGTGACTGTACCATTATTAAATATTTTATTTACAACAGCAACATTTTGTGGCGATCAGAACGATGTGTAAAATGAAGATAACGAGTGATGTGTAGAATAGGAATTGGGGACTGTACACAGTAGAAGCCGTATCCGTATAGTCGACATAACTCACCAATGCTAACGATTTATAAAAACCTGAAAATCACACAGTTCAACGTGAAAAATGAAAGTGAATTTATATCATGAGGAAGAACGGGCAATTAATATAGCCTTTCCAGAGCCTTAATTTTAATTCTAATAGAATGAGTATGTACTCACCGTATACTCCGACAACCATGGAGACCAATGATATTGCAACATACACAAGCGCCACCATTAAACCGACCACGATTTGGAACGCATCCTTCAGGAAAATCAATAATTATCCACAAAAATTCCCCTCACAACAAATCTTTTCCTGGGAAACGTCACCGTCCAACGCTTGATCTTTGAAGCAGTGGACACGACCGGCTGGGGTGGGCTGTTGGAGCCAGTTCATTGGTGGAAGGGCGGAGTGGGGAGTGACTAAAAGCTCTCTCGCAGCCATTCTATCAGTGACAGTGACAGAAACGCGTGGCTCCAGTTTATCGATCCCGCTGTCTTGAGTGTGAACCTCAAAAGGATGGAGGCGGTCAACTATGAGCGCTCTTCGTCGGCGGTCCCCTCTGCTTTTATTCCCGATATGAGCGGCTCAGCAATGAGAAAAAGGCGGACATTGACTGGTACCGCGATATGTATTTGTACCGTGCAATTTGCAGGCTCGGAATCCAAGAACTTTTTTCTTCGCCGAAATCACGAAGGTAACAGTTCATCAGAAAAGGATGGAAGACGTGAGTAACCTTCTCAGGATCCGAACTCAGGGAACGCGTGTGTATAGCGTACGGCCTTGGATATGCCAACCCGTGTGTACTACTCTGAAAAGACGCACGTAAAGCCAATGTAATTTTTATCCAACATCGTCAAAGCACAGTGAACGCTAATTGTCTGCGGGTGGAGAAAGTCAACAGCTGTGCCTATCTCTTTTTCATCCTTCTACGACGGTAGGAAATAGGTGAGCGCGTCCGCATATACAGTTTGTTTATCCGGGCACGTGATTAGGTGGCGAGGGCGCGTCGCGCCCTGGCACGTCATGAAGCGCAATCAGCACGATTGCCTGTTTTAGCCATTTTCTCCCTAATTTACACTGTTTTGGCTGCTTTTCTCAAGATTAGTTGTTCCTTGTCTTCACAAGGTAAATTATGATTGAGATTCCTCTGTTTTTGCGCACAATTAAACAGTTAGGCAGACAGTGAACAAACAACTGAGAAAAAAAATTGCAAAAACCACTCTAATCTGCAGAGAACAAAAAAGGCTCCGCGCCCTAATGTACCTTCATAAAGACAATAAAACAACTAATCTTGAAAAAAATAAATAACACAATGAAAACTAGGGAGAAAATTGCCAATTAGGCTGGAAACAGCTGATGACCGCGGTCGTGATGCGCCGCAGCCGCGTTGCGACCCTTGGCCGTCTATTATGGGTCTAAGGGACAACTCAATCCCTTTGCGATTCCTTCTCTTTTTCTCTGCACTCTCTCGTCCGCATGGCACTCTATGGCCGTTGTGACTTCGCTCACTCCAGCTTTTCACCGACTATAAGTAGCTCACCCACCGCGGAAGCCCCTACCTCCCTGAAAAAATGCCCGTTTGCTGGTTTGACGTAGCGTTTTTTTGGCACATTTGATGCTCTGGCGGTCGCTGCCCTCTATGCCGCGGGCGTCAGCAGGGTTTTCGGTAGAGGTCGCAACAGACTATTGTAACGAAAAGTTCAAGATGTCCACGTACCGTCCATTCATGGGGGCTGCGGGCATTGTCACAGTCTGCGGCCCAGCGTTTTTCTGGAAAAAAGCGGTCCGGCGAAAAGCTTTCGATACGTATCGATTGGCGGTTGGGCGAAGAGTCTGGTGGTCAGGCGAAACAGTTTTGATACGTATCGATGGGCGTTTCGCCGAACCGCGGCGTTTTTCGCCTTCGCGAAACGCTAGCTCCGAACCGCCTGGCGTTTTTCGCCAGCAAAATCGATACGCATCTATTGCTTTTCGCCCAACCGCCGAACCGCGGCGGTTCGGCGAAATGAGCGGTTGGCGATTCTCCGATCGATGACTATTTTTGCTTTTTGCCCTAACCGCTCTTTCGCCAGGGTCAGGGTGTGAACAATGCTTTAAGTGCCCGGATGACAACTGCATAATACGAACCGCTGCGACTGGGTCGCTATCGAATGGCATAGAGGTCATGAAAATGTGGAGGCGAACTTGGGAGATATTATAGGTTATCTAGGAAATAATGTCATTACTCTTTTGTCATCCCAAGGAAACAGAACGTACAATGAGAGTAAAATCTCAGCAGAAGCCCTCTGTTATATTATTAAGGGCTTTTCTATATGCAAAAAGAAACAGAAACACAACTGACCTTTACGCCCTTGGAGACGGCAATCGAGTCTGCATACAAGTGACGAAAAATGCAGTGGCTAATAAGATCTGTAGAACCACGCTGTAAAAACTCCATAATTTATGATTAAGCCTCTCGGACGAGCCTATCACGCGTGAACTGAATCTAATCCCCGACGCTGTACTCACGCACCGCAAATACAGGAAACTTGTTGCACCTTCGATTTTCTTCGAGACCCCCCCCCACGTTGGTCCTTTCTCTGCTCCCCTCATCAATCACGAAGATAGGTTTTAAGGCAAGTACCTGGCGAATTATGTCGCCTTTCTCAGATAAGTGGATTAGGGGGTCCCATACAGACGCCAAGGAGTTGAGTAAGCTGACAGTGAAGAAAAAGCCAATATCTCGTCGTATTTGGGCTGGGAAAAATTTATTTTGATAGTTGATTTTTCTCGCTTCACGGACGTTGTAAAGGGGGGGGGTCGTACTTGGTCATTGTTGGGAGGGCGGGGGTCGTATTTTTTCTATTTTTTCCCGTTTCACATGTGCTACTTACCCCTCCCCCCGGCTCGATTCGATGAGGAGGAACAGAGGGCCGCAGGTACCAACCCCGCCCCAAAAAAAGGGGTGGGGTCGTACAGACTCGGCTAAATGCAGCACTAATCCCCAACCAATGATGTGCCCTCCTTCTAAAAAGCACTTTCTTCTGTTGGAGAAGATTTTCGTAAAATACGACCACCGCTCAAATTCCATCCCCCTCCCATCCTACCTGCTCTTTCCTTGAATTCTTGAATTTTCCCAACATCCTATCACATTGCAGTACACACATACCTCCCTCCTTGACGGAGGATTTTCCTAAAAAAACCCCTGTCCCCAACCCCAAGGAGGGAGGTATATACCGCACTTGAAAGAAATACTGAGACAAGTCCACCACCAAAAACTTCCTTCTCAGAGGAAATTGCGACCCCCTCCCTTCATCGACCAAATGCAGGCGGCTTGGTCAAATCACCTCGGTGAGACGAGCCCCCCCCCCTGCCTTTAGCTCGTCTGAACCTCAGTGTACTCGCAACCACGCCTTTTGTTGCTCTTGTTAAGGGCTGGACGCAGCGAGGAGACTGGAGGCGTTGCTCGTTGTGAAATTGTTTGGCTTAACTTAAAGGCAAAGCCCGCGATCAGTTGCCATCTTAGATAGTGAATTTGGGCTTCGCATAAAGAGGACAAGGTTCAGAGTAACTCAATAGTGAAGAAAAAGCAGAAAAAACATGCCCAATGTCCTAAATAGGACCCCATTACAATCCTGGTTTGTACGTGCATGCGATGGGGAAACAGCGCTTATGGACGAGCGTTCCACGTTATTGGCTCGCTGCCAGAAGTAGGTGTGGCGCCACGTATGAAAGACTGACCTTTAATATTCTTATTTTTTCAGTGAACTCATCGCATCATAATGTTTCTTTGTTGTTTTGAGTTTGTTTTGCTTTTCAAATTCAAAATGATGCTATTTTCCTCCAACTTTTCGTGCACTTTGCAATACATACTTTTTGCAATACATTTCCAGTTGTACCCCTTTGTGCGCTCAGCTGACCCAATACAACCCTACGTCCGTACAAATAACGAAGGGGCTCAAATGTTCATGCTTTTCTCGTCCGAAAACTTGGTTTCTCACTAAAGGGCGGCGCTTGGGAGGCGGAGTCACTGGAAAAAGGAGGAACCACTGGATCTATTCTGCCTTATAGCGCCCCTCCCCTGCACTTTTTTTCCGCGAAAACGGTACAGGGTTGTTCGTCGCGGACCGCACTACCCTCCCCACACCATATTTTCAACTTCGATACCTGATCGCGGACCGTTTCTTTAAGATCGCTCCGAGGTCAGGGCTCTCGAGGTTTCACCTTACTCCCTCTCCTTATCAGAACCGTCTTGGAGCGCTGATATGACCTCCAGGGTTTCAAGGAGGGTTTATACTTCAGAGAAGGAATACACGCTTTAGCGCTCAATTGACATATCTCGAACACCGGTCATAAATGTTGTACCTGGGCAGTTTTGTCGATTACCCACACTGTCTATTTCTGTCGATCGACTTAACTTTCTGCAATCCTCCTCGGAAAGCTCCATCATAGTGTTATTGTGAATTCTGGATGGTCGATCACTAAATGCACTGTTTGTTGATATAGTCGCAATCGCGAAATTTTGAAAAATTTTGGGGGCACATCATTGGTCGAGGATTTTGGTCGGGTCCTTACGACCTCCTCCCCTTAGGGGTGGCTTGATACGACCCCTTCCCTCAGTTCCCTCCTCCGATACGATCGATCGGATATGGGAGAGGGGGAGGGGCGGGGAATCACAGCATTTGTGAAACTGAAACAGGTGAAACCGCGAAAAAGGACTGGGAAAATTTTTTCCCGACGCCGCAAATTTCTCTCAGAAGCAAATACGATCCCCTTTCATTAGAACGAGCTAATACGACCTTCATCCCCTGTTGGGGAATTCCCACCTGTGATGTGCCCTGTATGGGTATTTTATGAAAACAGACCTGAACACATGGTAAATGTCCTCCAGGAAAATCGACCTCAAACGCTTATTCGATTCGATGACCACCGCTGTTTCATTAGCTGAAACATGACCTTTTTGTAAAACAAAACGAATAACGAAAATGATCACTATGAAACAGAGTACTAAGGGGAATCGAGACTTCTTCCATTCGGAAGAAGACGCTACTCTCGTATTTAGTGATAAAGAACTCTATAACATTGACCCTGGCGGTGGCGAGACTTGTCATTTAAGCAAAGGTGTCGTTCACCATCACGACCCCGAGCTCAGGGTACAGCATCGTTGTGTACTCTGAGAAACCATAAGGAGGGGGTCATACACAATAACGATTTTCAGTAGGGCGCAAGTGGCTCACAAAAGAATTCAGGCGTGAGGTTGAAGTGCATTGCGATAGTCGGCTACGGAATCACACTATATTTGCTTTACCAAAAAAACAGTCGTAGCCGATTTTTCATGTTGTTAATGGTTTCGCTGAGTTTTCGCGTATCATTTTATGATTTCTAGCTGATGGTTTTTGCGTTTCCAGTAACAATATTTGGACTGATTTTTGCTGAACTTCACCGCATTTGAGATTTTGGTTACAGGGACGACTGGTGCTCTGATTACAGTGGAATAGGATTAGACTTTAGCATAGGAACAAATCATGGAAACCTTAACAGAAAGAAAACTGCGTTCCTTCCTCTCAAGTTGATGAGAATTTCAGTTTGTTGACGGAAAAGGTTCGCTTTTTCTCAATAATAGTTTAGTTCGACTTCCTACTGTGCATTATACATTGAAATAGTTCACGCTTTTGTTACAGCCGTGCAAGGCACATGTTCTGTGTGCGAAGTCACTCAAGGAGGAAACCTCTATCGTCACTTGTTATTCAAGCATTCTTATACTAGGCAAGACTTAGACCAGTTAGAGAAAGAAAAAGCTTTCGAAAAGTGCTATTGCCAACGAGGCCTACTCCTGTAACGCGTATAGCTGCTCAGAAAGGCCCTCAAAAATATGATCGCAGAGCAAGGGTCCGCAACTAAGGAGAAGATCTGGTCAAGTACACCTCATTATACATTCCGTGCTTATCTCACTCACCCCAGAAAACATGAGGTTTGGAATATCTCAACTACTTACAATTGGCAGCGACTGAGATTCTTCTAAATTTACAATGATTTTCTAATGGCAAAAAATTCAGAGAAACCATTACAACATAATAAAAACGGCTAGACCATTTTTTTAGTAAACACTGTCCGAATATAGGGTGAGTCATGCCTAAACTCTCTTGTGAGCCACTTGCCCCCTACTGAACAATCGCTGGGAGAGGCCATATTTAGTCGTTGTTGGTGAGAGTGGGGGGGGTTTATGTGGTTTGAGAAGAAATTTTCTGTGCGTGGAAAATTTGTTCCCAGGGTCTGACTTTTGGGGAGGATCCTCTAGAGGAGCGGATGGTCGTACTAACACACCATTTCACACACGGCACGATGCTGTATCACCCTGCCGCCGCAGTCTATTATCTCGCATCGAGTTGAGCACTACAACAGCACAGTCCTTCTTGCTGCATCTCTTCGTTTCTCGGGGAGTTCGCTGTTGATAGATAAACTGGCTCCTTAAAAATAAATAGTAGCGCCCCTCCAGAAAAGACAGAAGCGACTAGATTCCTAGAAGCACATCGTGGAAGAACAGACTATACCACCTTTCTAGCGAAAACATCCAGTGTTAGAAAATACAGAAATGTTGCCGGAACCAGTGCCACATTGAATGAAAAAAAGGGAAAGACCAGAAAAGAAGGGAAACTTGTTCCAGGGACTGGGAGGCCACAACCTGCCAGTACGTCACTAGCTGCCGACCTGTCCGTCATTTTGATAATGCTGCCGGGGCTTCTCCAAAGGGCGGAGCTTCTTAGTGGGCGAGCCGATGTGATCAAGCCTAAAAATTCAAAACGGAAATAACCAAAGTTCCGCGAAACTACGAAAGTGGGCGTGGTCAGACGGCGGGCTAGCATGCTTAGGTGTAAACATGATATGTCGTTCTGTGAAGACTGAGTGTGAAAAACGACGTCGTCGAAAAGAGTTATAAAAATTCAGATGTTACGTTACTTCATTGTGAAGTGGGCGGAGTCAGATCTGTGGGTAATAATCATTTTCATTTGAAGTGTGTGTACTAGCAAAAGTGAAAAAATTCGAAGAAGGCAGAATTCATAAACACTTTGAAAACTGCTGCCGCGCTAGAGAATAGGCGGATTGGGGCGGGGCTTGCAGTAGTACCTAGTGTGGTCTAGCCCTCAACTGCTCATTGTGAGGGGTGTGTCCGATTTTTTGGAAAGTGTCCGATTTGGTTCGAAAAGTGTCCGATTTGAGGACACATTGGTGACAGCTCAAAAATCAAAACCAAAATTTGAGGATGTATGAATATCACCCCCAGCTGCGAGTGTCGTGGTCCCCCCGCCAAAACTGCACGGGGTCATAGTACGGGCCAATGGAAAGTCGTCGGAATTCCTTGCCACAGTTGGCCAGCCCCATTGCGCCAGAACTCAACTTCTATGCAACACCGTCCGCGCGGCGCGTGTCGCGTGCAGCTCTCTTGGCTTTTTGCCAAGTCCTGTAATTGCGCTTTGGAATACAAGTAAAACGCAATTCCTTTATGCGGATAACATTTTAGGTGCTGCAAAATAAGGACCGAAGATGATGACGAGGCCAGAACTCAAGAGCAACTGTGCTTTTCCTGCAATATTCCTCAGAGGCAGCGCATTCCCACAAAACATGACAATAAAAACGGACAACATGACAATAAAACATGGTAATACAAGCAAAACGCAATTTCCTAACATTTGAGTATATCACTCATGCTTCAAAGTCCGAATGAGCGACAGTGATTAGATGACAAAGGCCCAATGAGAACAACGAATGTAGATGTAAATAAAACAAAATTGAAAAAAACTAAGGAAACGCAAATTAATTGAAATCGCGTTTGCATTTCTACGATCCGGCTCGGAATCGTGGCAAAGCCAATAGAATCCTTGAAACTAAACGAGTGGAATCGCTTAGGCCGTTTTCATTTTCCATGTTTCTGAAATGCGCCGGCCCCTGCGAGGGCTGTCGCAGAAAGCAGCCGCTGCTCTGGTTAATTAGGCCTCGCCATCCAACTTCGGTCCTTATTTTGCAGCACCTAAAATGTTATCCGCATAAAGAAATTGCGTTGTACTTGTATTCCAAAGCGCAATTACAGGACTTGGCAAAAAGCCAAGAGAGCTGCACGCGACCGCGCCGCGCGGACGGTTAACGTGAGTTTGCGAAATGGGCGGTGTGACAAGGAATTGCGACTTTCCCACGGCCCCGTCTCTGACGCCCGTGCGTTTTGGGCGGAGGGACCACCTCCACACTCAACGGGTTCTGAAACGGGCCGAAGTCTACCATATAACGCCTCACTGTTTCGAGCGTACATGTGTCTATTGAAGTGAAAATTGTATATTCACAAACATAACCTGTAGATTGATAACCTTCTCAGATTTCAAGTGCAGCAATACCAGTGGAATCGAGCGCATTTCTAGATCTAGCAGTTGTCCATGATGTTGTCACGTTAACAATATTCCACACTAATCCGCAAGCACTTTCGTGCGTGTGTCTATAGTGAGTCGCCCAATCAGCGTCTTACAATTGGCAGGAATATTCGTCAGGGTACTGTCGTTACCAATTCTACATTGACGTTCATAGCTTAGCCCGATCTCTGTAAACTGCGTTCAGGAAAATGGTAAAATCATATACCTGTTTCTCGAAATAAACTGGTTACTGCTGCTCCGAGTACAAGGCCTAAGCTCCCGTGTCAGACTGGTCATTTGTTAGGTTTGACCTAGTCCCCCGGATAGCTCAAAAGTATACTTGGAAGTCCTTAAACTGCTTTACACTTGTGAGGAACCAAAGCCTAGCAAGGCTCTGGAAACCAGGTGAATGATATCTGAGACGTACCCATCCGAGATATTGAACTGTGGTCTTGTTGGGTGTGGTACGCGCTCCCACGTTGCAGGGCAAAAAAAAAACAAACCAGGCGGAGTTTTGTCCTATCCATTAGCTCAGTACCCTCGTAGCCAACTCCATTATACCAGTTACGGTCACTCTGCGCCAGGGGTCTTAAGTCCCCGTTTTTCTCCAGCAGTTGTGGTCGGATTCCAAAACGCCCAGCTTTGGCATGCTCCCGGCTCTAAAGCAGGAAACATACACGGTATTTTGCGCGGACTAGACGGTCGAAAAGCGTGAAAAAAATTAGTTGAACGCTTGAGAACACCTAATGTGCCTTGCGGAGGTAGCAATCACTGGGTCCGGCGTCAATTCGGCGTATGTTTTTTTCGTCTGCAGACTCTCTCATCGAGAGAGGATGACATGTTTTAACATGGTATAGCCTACGTCAGTCCACCCTCTCACCGTATTCTCTCCCAAAACAACATTACAGTATATGGTGTGGTTAAGCCTTCGCTGGAAAGTAGCTTCACCCCAAGAACTGAGATGTACAGAAGGCAACATCCAGAAGACTCTCTGTAGACCCCGGACGCGCTATAAGCAACGAGTGTTGGCAGGCCTTCGCTTGGGTTCCTGGATAACGAGGGATTAGGTATGGAACTGTGGCAACCACAAATGTATATAGACTTATGATCACTTCGCCAGATAGGGGTGGTGAAGGCGCGCGAATTGGATCCGCATGCAGACACACAACCTTCCACCAATCGCTGCAACTCAGGCATAACATCATTAGCAGGAGTGAGACGCCTCCACGGCCTGGCCACCACGCTCTTTCGTTTGCAGCGGATCATGACTGCACCTCGTAAACTTGCATTCGTTCAGAATCCATCAGTCAATAGAAAGGGTAATATTTCAACTAACCTTCACAAATTCTGCCTTAATGTGTCCTCCTGAGACCGTTGTGAACCGAGCGATATGCAATACTCATCTTGTGCGTAGCACAAACTTAGATTGCCGCCGAAATCTGGACTGAAGACGCATCGAAAAGCGCCTGCAAAGATAATGTCCCACAGAACAGCTCCTTGCAACTCTAGCATAAATAGCGACAACAAAATGGTTTCCAAAAAATAAAAAAAGAGCTGTCCAAAAAATTCTCGATATTTGTGGAAAGCGGTGGGTCGATCACGCACGGTTATATACATAGATCGACGTTTTGTCTGAGTCAGGCTGCGTCTTATACTTTGCGGCAGCGCTAGCCGATAGCGTAGCCAGCAGTAGTACGCTTCCGAGCGTAGACGCCACAGCGGCAGTGCCGAATAGAGGATGCATATCGATCTAGCTTCACCAGCGTTTCTCGAGCGTTTCTCCAGCGGCACCAGCGTTTTGCTAGCGCTTGCAGCGGCAGGGAGTAGAGACTATGGGAGAGCTGGAGAGTACAAAACACATCGATTTCTCGTAGTGAAATGTGGCGCGTGTAGTCGCACCACATCAGTGGGCAATACCGTACTCCAAACGATCAATACGCGCGGATTTGAGTGTTGAAACTGATGTTTTTGGGTCGTCTTCAGCCGTGATTTAAGTGTTGAAATCGATGTTTTTTAGTCGTTTTCGGTCCGCTTCGCCCGTTCCCCTTTGAAGATGTATTTCGTTCATTTTTTCTGAAAAAAAAATCTTTTCCACCCCCCCTTGGGCGAAATTGCAATTTGTCCTTGCTTTTTCACTTTTATTTATGTAATTACGATTTGCAATTGAAGACTGTGGCTTTGCAGTATTAGTATAAATATAAAGTATATAGTGTAGTGTATAAATATGAAGTATATAGTGTAGTGTATAAATATAAATATATAGTGTATAGTATAAATAAACGAAATCCATCATCAAAGCCACAATCCGCAATTGCAAATCGTGTTTACATAAAAAAAGTGAAAAAAGCAAGACGATTTTAAACAAAAGTGAAAAAGCAAGGACAATTTGCAATTTCGCTAAGAAAGATTCAGAAAAAAATAACGAAACCCATCATCAAAGGGGAAGGGGCGAAGCGGACCGAAGACGACCCAAAAACATCGATTTCAACACTCAAATCACGGCCGAAGACGACCCAAAAACATCAGTTTCAACACTCAAATCACGGTATTGATCGTTTGGAGTACGGTAGTGCCCACTGATGTGGTGCACTACACGCGCCACATTTCACTACGAGAAATCGATGTGTTTTGTACTCTCCAGCTCTCCCATAGTCTCTACTCCCTGCCGCTGCAAGCGCTAGCAAAACGCTGGTGCTGAAACGCTGGAGAAACGCTCGAGAAACGCTGGTGAAGCTAGATCGATAGCTATGCTTCCCGTGCCCTCGCTACGCCGCTACGCCAGCGTGCCGCTGGTGACGCTGGTGAAGCTAGATCGATATGCATCCTCTCTTCGGCACTGCCGCTGGCGTACGCTGGAAGCGCTACGCTACGCTGCCGCAAAGTATAAACGCAGCCTTAGCCGAACGTTCAAGAGTTGCCATGTGGCACAGTTACTCTATAGGATAAGAATTGCATTTCGGTTGGTCTCTGCTTTCACTGCATGAACCAAATCGCAGTTGGAGGCGGATGAATGAAGCATCTCAGAAAGGGTAGTCAGTGGCAAATCCTTCACCACTAGTCCCCTTTCCGGGCTAATCTGGGCTAGAGGCCATTCTAGTGTGAAATTCTAAGAACGCAACTTTGGCCTTTCCTGAGATCATGTTTGGTTATCCTCAGTATGGGAGGACATCTTTGATGTTTCTGCTGGCATTCATTTACAGAACATTCAAGACTCATCAAAGAAGGAATCAAGCCAAATGGAGGCAGTTCGGCGACGGGGGAGCATTTTGCACTTCTGCTGCTCCACTAGTTCTGGTTTGCATCTCACCCGGTGAGACCTGTGAGCTTCCCTGAAGCTGGAGGAACCTCTAGAATTTATGAACCTCCGTAAACTCATAAAATAGCTCTGGAGATGGCTCTATACGTCGATGAGAAGTAGCGATAGTGCAAAATGCCCCCCCCCCAAACCCCTTCCTCCCCCCGTCGCCGAGCTGCGCCGCCCACACAAATGGATGAGAGGATGAGCAGC
>MU953886.1:0-10932 GCA_036418165.1 Cooperia oncophora | reverse complement strand
CAAATGTTAAGTTTTTCCGAATTCTAATCTCGCGCAAATGCATGAAAGCGGCGTTTATAGTTGGCGACTGGGCAATTTAGCTGCGCGACTAGCGAAACTGTGCGATGAGCGATGTGACCACTTGTCATTCTTACTCTCCGTTAGGACATAATGGATACAGGGACCGGCCGAAAAATCAATAATGGAAACTGACTCATTTGTTCGAGAATCTTCACAAAATCTGCCACCATATCCTCTTGCGTTCGTTTCTTGCGCTCTAACCGTCGGGTTTCTTCACTATCATCCATGTCGAGTACGATCACCTGAATGAACTGGTTATTGGACAGCCGTAAAAAAGAAGCATACAGTCGTGATCCTTGCACGGATAGGGCGTGTGACGGAGGCGTGGCTTGCGGGGCAGGCAGATCACATTTCCCGTCAACTGCATCGTGCTCAGGATGGCGCCATTGGTGGGGCGAAATAGAGCGTTTCGGCTGCAATTCGCGCTGCGTCACATGCCCTATTGCTTGCAGGAACCATTACTGCAAATGCAGTCTATTACTCTATACCATCAAATCGCTAATACCCATGCTCTACTATTGTCTGGAAGGGACAATGAGTGAGATGAAATGGGCCCGCCAATGGCTGGTTCTAGCAATAGTGGTCGGTTAAGGAAGAAAGCATCAGTGGTAGTAAACACCATGGGTGGGCCCATTTTACGACTCCAAATGATGCCTCGCTGCTCCAGCTTTCTCTTTCCCAAGTGAAGGATATTTGGCTGATATATGGAACGGTTCCCCATGCATCATTCGGTAATATTTATTCATTATTTATTTATTCATCCTTCACTGAACTGTCCTTCGAAATTCACGCTAGACTCTGATCGGGATTTGTTCCAGAGGGTGGCTAAGTGTCTGTTCCTAGTAGCTAGCGACGCCACATTCTCTAATGCATCTTTAGCGGTGACCTTGCCTTCAAGGAGGTCCTTCTTGATGACGTCCTTCCGAACATTTTTGGAGCTGGTCGTGGTCGCTTACCTGCGGCTTTGCTGTTCAGCCTTATCCTTGCCGGATGGGCCTCACGAGGGAATGGTTTGAACTTCCCATGGAACTTTGAATGGAGACCTAGGTACATCGATAGAGCCTCGAATGCTGATTACGAATATGCAGATTAAAAGTGCTACGGGGACCTCCCAGACGAGATCTGGGTGGTCAAAGTTTGAGTTCTGGCTCGTAAAGCGCTGCTGATCGATGCGTCAGCAGTGCCACGTGGCCTCGTGGTAATGGTCTCGCTTTCAAGTCAAACGATGCGGGTTTGCATCCGGTTGGCGCGAAAATTTTTGCTTCGCTCCGTATAAGAGCTTCAACTCTAATTTTCGAAATTCTTCCGAATTTACGGCCCAGCAGGGCAAGTAGATCAAGTACATCAAGTATACGACATACTCGATCTAGTATGGATTTGGTCATATCTGCCCTCTCTGAACATATTACCCATCCGACAATTCAAAGTTTTGCCCAGAATCGCAATTTGGCCAGACGAGCGTTTTTTCGTCGAAGGATGTGATATTCGTGTTCAGGGGGTCGAAATCTCCCATGAACGAATTTCTCGCTAAAACTTTGAATTGTCGGATGGGTAATATGTTCAGAGAGGGCAGATATGACCAAATCCATACTAGATCGAGTATGTCGTATACTTGATGTACTTGATCTACTTGCCCTGCTGGGCCGTAAATTCGGAAGAATTTGCGAAAATTAGAGCAAGAAATTTTCGCGCCAACCGGATGCAAACCCGCATGCGTTTGACTTGAAAGCGAGACCATTACCACGAGGCCACGGTGGCACTGCCGAGGCATCGATCAGCAGCGCTTACGAGCAGAACTCAAACTTTGACCACCCAGATCTCGTCTGGGAGGTCCCCGTAGCACTTTCAATTGGTCTGTCTAATTTCTAAGCAGCATTCGAGGCTCTATCGATGTACCTAGGTCTCCATTCAAAGTTCCACGGGAAGTTCGAACCATTCCCTTGTCAGGCCTTAATAGCACGTGCTCGTCTCCCCAAAGTCGTGACTTCACTTGTACTGGTCGGGTCTGTATGACCGCCAAACGTCATTCGTTTTCTGAACTCTATCCCGTTGAAAATTTCAATTGAAATATGGCGCCAATTTCGTAAAGCCGGGCGATAAAATGCAAGTAGTGTCCTTAAAATCCTGTTGTTGTCCCCATAGGACTACAACTATACATGCAAATAGCCCACCTTATTCTTTTCCTCGTCGTCTCCATTGCTAGCCGCCCGTTTCTGAAAATCGATACATTGATCGCTGTGTTGACAAATGTTTCCTACTTAATCGAGTTATGTCACGCTACCTATTGGGTACACGCACTTACTGGTTTTTCTTCATTTTACACTTTTAAAACTCACTTTTTCGCCCTTCAATCCTTTTTCACCATCTCGATGGATTTTGTACATTTCGTAGTCTAAAAAACCACGAGGATTGATATCGACATTCTCAATTTCAAAAGCACTGAAGCGCGTGAGTGCTGGCAATGATAGGAAATCCATGTGGTCTTGAGCATAAGAAAGCTGCGGTGATGTCTAGATTGTTATAGGCAGCATTCCAAGCTCATTATATGAACATCTACCATGGTGCCTGAGCGTGCCGCTACTCCTTAATTGTCTCGGAAGGGAAGAGGTTGAACTCGCTAATGGGGAGTGCATGGTAATGGGGCTGACTCCGCCAAAGTCGTTGGCACGTGAGTCGTCCGGGCGTGTCAGCGGATCTGCGTTTGGAGCGGCCATACATCGTTCTTCACTTACCCCTTCTTCGCTTCAGCAAATGATGAAGAAGGACTAGCACCGAGCCAAGCCCAGCCCCGGGATTTGCAGCAAACAAGACTATGCATCTTTCACTTATCTGATATCCACCTAATCGCCGTCCAATATCCCTGATGGGAAGCAGGTGAACCTTCTTGTTAAGACCCCAAGCTCTCGGTTTTTGCACCCCCTATGTTGAACACTTTGACTTCGCCGCCCGTGAAGTGTATGAGCTGGTGAATCGCTCCGAAGAAATGAGGGCGCTGTTCGGCCTAGGGGGAAGGGGACTTTGCTAGTTCATTTGCTGATTTCCACCTCAGGTTTTACTTTGAAACCTGTGAAATGTTGCTAGATGCGCTAAATGCAACACAACATGAAGCTAACTTGGGTGCGCAAGGAATACAGCGTCTCCACCGAATGTGCCCTTTATGTGTTACGCTTTAAGACCTACTCCTAAACCCCACGAAGCCCAGAAAAAAATAGCAACTTCCTGTGGGCGCTATATTAACTGGAACAATATTGCAAAGTATTGGATATTAAAGGCAAAGCTTGCCACCACAGATTGTGGGTAACGGAGCTAAAATACGAACGACTATGTGCTAGGTAACTTATTAGTAAAGAAAAGATGCAGAGAAAACAGTCCGAAATGCCCTAAATAGGACTCCATGTCGCCCCAACTTGTACCCTCGTCATCCGGGCAGTTGATTAGGGCGGTCGTCAACGGGCCGCAGCGCGTGCCAGGAACTATTTGCTTTTTCCAGGCTAATTTAGTCATTTTTTCCAACTTTTCACTGTTTTGGCTACTTTCCCAGATTAGCAGCTCCTTATCTTCACAAGGTGGAAAAAATGACTAAATTAGCCTGGAAAAGCAAATAGTTCCTGGCACGCGCTGCGGCCCGTTGACGACCGCCCTAATCAACTGCCCGGATGACGAGGTTATGTGCATGCAATGAAGAAAACGCATGTTTGTACGAATTTCCACTCGTCGTTATCATAAAGATATCAGCTCTTTTATCGTATCACCTCACTCTCACCATTCGGAATGGAGAGAGATAGCACAGTGGCTACTAGCTAGTAGCTAGCAGCCGGTGGGGGTCGGCATGGGCCTAAGGGGCGCCCATGGGCCTAACTGATTAGCTTGCAGTCCTGCCAGTTTTTACTTTTTGAAGGTAGCACTGCCTTCAGAATCGCCTTCCGGATCACCTGACAAATTTGAGAGGCTATAGCCTTATTTTATCGTGGAAAGTGTCTTTAAAGCAAGAACAAATCAAAAATTTCAGAAGCAAACCCAAATATTGGAGTGAAAAAAGATTAGCGAGCGTAGAACTCGATTCTAGTGGAGAAGAAAATGTTGGGCCAATGACCGAAGTGGCCATTTATCAGCACGCTCAGTTCAGGCGCATTTATGGAGTCATCTGGTTAGTAGCAGAGTAGCAGCCCTTGCGGAGCACAAGGGGTACGACGGGGTTATGGCGGCAATATGCACGCCACACGGCTTGACGAAAAAGTTAACATATAGTTAGGACACACCAAGGATCGCCTCTGAGCCCGCACCTCTTCCTCCAAACTCTGGATGTCATGGCAAAGGATTTGGTGAGGGGGGGGGGCACTGAAGACCAGCCTCTGCGCCGAGGGATCGCCCTGATGCCAGGCACCTTAGAAGAAGTTTGGAGGGAGGTGCAGAGATGACAGAAAGTTCTTTAGAGTTGTGTCCAGTTGAAGATAAGGAGGTTCCTTAGTTTCGGAGTCTGTATCAAAGACACCGTAGACCAGCCACAGCGAGATCATTGAAAGGACAGAGTCCTTCTGCTATCCGATAAGCAATCTTGTTTTGAAGGTGGACCAGGCGCCAAAGGCATAGGTGAAAATAGAGAGGGTCGACGGGCATCATAGTCATTAGTGGACGCTCAAAAGAAAGTCAAGTCCACTATCTTCTATGACTGCAAAACCCTAGGCAAGAACCTTAGAAGACAGCTAGACTCTGAAACAGGATACAGCATTGTTGTTTGAAACACAGGGAGGTTTCGTATTTTTCTGCTAGGGAGGAGGGGTCTATGTGCGTTCGAGAGAAATTTGCCGTGTTGGAACAACTTTTCCTCTTTTATGTGTACCACCCAAGACCGAGACCCCCATTTAGCTAGGGGGGGGGTCGTACTGAACCCCTCACGGAGAGGGGCGGGGGTCGTACCTACACAACCATATCATACATCACGATACTGTACCCTGCTTTGAAATGGGTACGTTGCGATGATCGCGCAGATGGGCTCAGCTGAGTAAAGTCAGAAACAGGGATGTCAGGACGGTCATGCAAACGGCGTCTCCCAGCTGAAGGCATGCAACCGGCGGCTGCGATGAAACAGGTACGAGCTTGGAAGGCTTAAGAGCCATCTGTTTGGAAAAAGCCTTTCTTTTCCGGAGCCCTAGGCCTTCAAACGGCGACCTGTCACGAGGAGTCTCGAATAAGAGCTAGAAGAACGTCATCGAAAAGGACCTCACAGAATTCGAGACTGCACGGGTGAGTCTTTGGATTATAAGAGGTGGTAGGTTTTTGTGAGAATGTGAAAATATTCAGCTCAAGACTGACTAGTGCTCACAGAACGTCTAAGAACTGAATATAGGCTTGGCACAAGGCGTTTTACCGCATAAATTTTGTGAGGAAAAAGGAAGATGAAATGTTCCAATGCGTTCCATATAATTTAATGGAGTATTTAATGTCTGGTTTTTTGCACTGAATTTTTGAAAATTGCATATTGCGGAACCTATGCACCGAGTCTTTGGACCTTTGCCATCGGGTAAAGATTTGACGCCCAATGGGCGCTGTGAGTGCATGCATGGTGAGCGCTTAATTCCACCATCGTTTCACAAGGATCTTCGCCTTTTCACAACTTACAAACCTTTCACCAAAATTTTTCTGAATTGTTGCCGAAGGACGCACGGGGGGGGGGGTAGAGGAAGATGACGTCCGCGTCTGAGCATAGTGAGCGTAGTTTTGCTGGGCGCTGTCTACGGGGTTGCGCACTATATCCCGTGGATGTGAGAGGGGGGGGGCGGCGGCTGCAAGTTGAGCCTGGCAGTCGCTGCACTTTCGGCGGATATGGCCGTTTGTGATTATCGTAATCGTGTCTTTGTCTAGCAAAAGGCAGGATGACATTCCTCATCAAATCGTAAGGCATATCGTATCAGGCCACCAACTAGCCCTCCTTGAAATGTTAAAAAAACAGGCTGTGGAATAGTGCTCTCAGCCCCTTCCTTCTTTCGCTAATTCGAGAGCTTCCTTCTCTTCAAAGTACTGGATGAATTCTGACATGTTATATTTTACCTATTATGCTCAAGCGAACAGCCTTCTACGGCTATTGGAGGGGGGGGGGCATTTTGTTACTTTTGTTTCACAATTTCCGGTTTACAAGTCTACTCTGGTGAACCTGTAAACTCTTGTGAAGCTGGAGCAAGCTCGTCAAGCCATCATGGTAAAACCTGTCAAGCTCGAGAAGAGGCTGTCTAGATGGGTCGACACGTCGACGGGAAGTAGCAAAAGTGCAAAATGCCCCCCCCCGTCGCCGAACAGCGCCTCCTTTCACTGTCGGTCGTAGCTACCTGAGAACTCCTAAACGAGGTGACACTCTTAAACGACAAAGCTAGGGGCTTGCCGAATTCCACATATATGGATTGGGTCAGCGTACATGACCCGCCAGGTAATCGTAATTGGCTCCTGGAAGCAGGTCGTGGGGATTTTTTCGATTTTCGATCGCTCTCGTTTATATAGCTCCATGCTTTCTGGCCGGCGCCGCGTTAGAGCTGCTACTTTTAAAAGTCAATAGGAGGAGTGTTCTCCACATCCGCTCCCCGCTTCTCTCCAGTCGATAGCAGATCACCTGGGCAAAGGCAAATATCTGAGGCGAGAAAGGGGGTGGGAAAGGGGGGGGGGGTTCCAGTGGTAGATTGATTGCCATGAGGTACCCCCTCGTATACCATCTCATGAATTCTCATGATATTCCCGTCTCGGACTTTTTGACTGCACACGTGTCTGCATTCTCGTGCGCTTCGCTTGGTAGTAACGTACAACGTACGTGCAGTGCAATATGTTTCACTTGTTGACGTGCCAGAGGTTCTTTTACAAACAGTTTGCTCTAGAATGTAGTACGCAAAAGTGGATGCGACGAGGTTTTTCACATCATTCACGTGCCAGATGTTGTTTTGAGCATACTTCATGCAAAAGTGTAATGCATAAGACTGGATGCGGCGAGACGTATGTGCGGGACGTGTCGGAGAAAAAAAGCCATGTGGGGCTGCTTTTTTTCTACCAGTACTTGTGAGCCAGACAATGCGACTATTGGCAGGAACCGCAGCAGCTCATGAGCTCGAGTCCACCCTTCTGACACGCTCCACCGCATGTGAGAAAGAGTATGTAGGTGAGAGCAGGTGCGAAACTATACTCCATGCTTCAATTCTCAGGTCTTGGATTACATTTACCACTTGAAGTGCAAGAAAGGCGCACTCACTCTGAGTAAGTAAACCTAAGCAATGTTAATTAGTCGGCTAGTAAAGGCCTTCCCGAAAACCTTTGCTTGCTGGCAGCTCGACTGCCCAAAAGCTACCATCAAAGCCACAGCTAGCCTCCTCCTCGTGTAACCTGTGATTTTACCGTAGTTCATTCCGCGAGAGTTCCCCACCCAAGCAAAAGCACAGGACTCTGAGTTGAAGGAAAATGTTGCAAAAAGCTGAACATTGAAGAAAGAGAACACCAGATAGCGAGGTATTCGTAAAATAGATAGGCCAGATGAAACAATGTGAAACATGAAACGCCGCTTCGTATGCGTCAGTTTAAGGTCACAGTAGCAGCGCACAAAGTATTTAGTTAAGCATACTTTCGGTTGGTGGAAATGGGGTGCATTCTCGTTGTCGAGGGGCACTAGCCCAGTTCACGTCCCGCGATGAAAGTGGCTGGTCCCGAGCAACAAAGCCCAGAAAAAAGTTGTATACAGGGGGGCACAAAAAAAGTCACTTTTCTTCATTGACTTTCGAGGCGCTATAAGTTACACTTTATTAAATTCTGATCGGACATTTTACCACCATATTGAAGAGCATATTAAATACTATCATGACACTCCGCCACAGCCTTCTGGAGGAGCGCCATCGAGAGATTCTGGCACGCGACCGCGATGTGGTGCCTGAGATCAGCGAGATAGTCGATTTCTCCGCCACCGTAGACCACCCTATTGAACTCCGCCCGAACCGGGTAATTGAGAGAGTTTAGGTCAGGTGACCTACTTGGATATTCCATCTTCTTTAGGTACTCAGCCGCCCTTCCATTCCAAGTAGGCGAGAGTTTCTCCAACGCCCTTCGATTTGGCACCCAATGCTGTAGCAGTACAAAGTTTCCAAGAAGGTACGGGCGACGACATGTGAGGAGGATATTCTTCTCGAGTTGCTCGATGTAACCGCCAGCGCTCACCTTCAGTCCGGGGTCCACGAAGAAAATATCGGTCTTTCCATTCCAGGTACGTCCGGTCCATACCATCAACCCGCGCCTTGGCGACTGCGGTGAAGATGATGTCCTAGACCGTAGCGACGTTGTCGGAGCTGCTCGATGTTGGAGGTCTTCCAGATCGAGAGTACTGGTCTCCAGGTAGCTATCCATGGGTGACTCCATACTAGAAGTTTCGCAGCTGTTTGGAGGTGACATGAATTCCAAAGGTCTTCTCCAGTCAGGCTGCGACTGGAGATGACTTCATATTTTGGTGTACATGAAGGTGATGGGCGAGAGCCAGCTCCTGCTTATCGAGGAACATCTTGGGTATCTTCCGCCCTGGTACTCGTATCCACGTCCTCTGTCTGGGCTGCGAAAACTTTGCTGATATGTGACTCGTCGAAGTGACTTTTTTTATTGGGCCCCCCTGTATGTATCGAATTGCTCCTAGACCCCTAAAGACGACGAATTAGTCCAGATGTCTGACTAAACCAGTACCTCTCCATAACTATACTGCGAATAATAGAACTTATAGTCTAGATCGCTGCGGATGACGGGACCTGTCAAGCGGGATGAGTCTGATTCGGTGTCAAACCCGTCCTTTATTGAAGGAATCAAGTAACAAGATTGTACCATATAATTCTTATCACTTATTTCCTGCTAATGTTGCCGCATACATGCTTCAGCAACTGGCAGAGAATAAGTTTGGCGCCTTGGCCCACTCATACTGCCTGACACGTCCATTCATCCGCAGCGAACTAGAGTATGCAAGTACAATCTAATATAGTCAGAAGTAAAGCCGAAGTGAAAATATTGTGAGAATATTTCCACACGTTGAATGCACTGACGGGCAGCAGATCCGTCCTGAACAAATCGTGAGCACTAGAACCTTTCTGCGTGTCCATTCTCAAGCGAAACGCATGGTGCTCAGTATGATTGAAGGGATAAAGAAACGAGCCTTCAACGTTGATCAATACCTGTTCAGTGTGCGCCACTCATTCCTCATTCAGTCAGAATCGCTGCGGTCTTTGAATGCGGCATATCCTAAGCAATGACTTGCAGGGCTAGCCGATTTGCTACTCGCTGGTTTCGTCCTTCTAGATCCTTCTAGACGAGCCTGGTCCAGTTCACGGGTATGTGACAAGAGAATCTCAATTCGCCGCGGTGTTTGGCGCCGCGTGCGACGTCGCGTCAGCAAATGACGATGGATGGTAGATGACGACCACAGGCACACGACAGCAGAAACAAAAATAGTCATGAATGTCTACTGACGGGGTCTACATGAAGTCCGGTGCTCCAATCGACAGGTTAACACGAGTTGAGAAAACGCCGCGCCCATGGCGCGCGCGGCGGAGCGGCAAATTGCGACTCTCTTGCCCGTCTCCCCCAGCTCACTGAGCTCGGTTAAAGCTCGGGTCACCGTGATCAGTTCTCATTCCGAATTGGATCTCGGGCCATGTGCGCGGTAAACGGACCACTTGCCAATTTTTCACCTCTGCATCATTAATAAAAGTATGGACAGAAAATGATAAAATGATGTGGCGGTGGAATAACAAGCTAACATTGCGAGATAAATCTCTAATGGGATGACGGGATCCCGAGCTCAAAGGCGGTGCGGTGTTTTTATTGAAATAAATGTCACTATTAATCTTGGCAGGCTGAGAATTGTTCAATTAGAAACAGGAATATCATAAGGAGAATAATGAAACATCTGGTCGAGGATTAATTTTTAGAGATTAATCTTCCACGATTTTAGTTTCCCTCAGCTTTTCGCTAGCTCTCACGATGCCTACGAATGTCCCCCTAGTGTTCGACTTACTTTGTCAAAACTAAGCTGACAAACATAGTCGTCTTCCACCCATACTTGCTTCTCTACTACGTCACAGGCCAAACACATCAATCTTGCGCGCAAGTGTTTTTTTTTGCGATGTCGTGTTCACGACTCTAAGACGGGCTTTAAAACCCATCAATGTTGATTCCTGCAGCGGAAGAGCTCAAGTTGTTTTTATGGCAGGATTTTGAGAACTGCACAGGACATACTTCTTTCTTGAGCTGTAGCTTTGAATCTGGGGGACATCATAAGTGCATGGACACTACTCCTCTCCAAAACAAGGATCCTCTCAGTTGGCGGGGCCGTCAAAATCCTACACAACAACTATTTCACGGTCGAAATTAGTAAATAATTGGTGGCGACATCCATCGCCCCACTCGACGGCGAAATCCCGGGGAAAACTCCGAAAATTTTCGTGAAATCGCGAAAATAAAGGGAAGTTGGAAAATTCGAGGATAAGGAAGGAAGCCGATAGGTAAGTTGGAAAGGAGTTCGTAACTCGGAGAGAGAATTTTGGCATAGCCATTTCTCCCATAATGATGCTGATCTCAACACGACCCTAACATCTATTAAAGAATCCCTGAGATGTGGTAGGCCTGGCTACGCACTTCAAGTGAACGTGGCAGTGCTTTTAATGAGTTGCTTTACTTCGACACAATTGTGATCATGTCTCTGTCCAACACTGAACAAGATGACAGTTGTCTCAAACTGGAATATCCCACGAGTAACCCATTCTATGCCATGTTCAAATGCCACGCCTACTGCGTCCCAGGTATACCCGAAATCCCTGAGATCGGGTAGGCGTGGCTACGTACTTCAGCTGAACGTGGCGGTGGCAGTGCTTT
>MU953874.1:0-11119 GCA_036418165.1 Cooperia oncophora | reverse complement strand
CCAGTAGGAGTGCGCACACTGTTGAAGCCGTTCTCAGCCTTTTTGTTGCAACGCGTATGCGACAAAAAGTGGTAGAAAACGAGTAATACGAAGGATATAATACAGTAATGCACTTGCCCGCTTCAAAAACTGGTGCAGAACGATTTTGCCAAACCGCACCAAAGCAGCCGCACTGCCACACCCCACCGTCCGCAATGCTGAGGACTTTGTGTATAAGAGATTATGGTTACTGGTATAAGCAGTAGCTTTTTGTACAATTCTTTATTGGCAAATTTCTCTTCCCCGCCCCCATCAGATAGGTTGCCGCTACATCGGGGCAACAGCGACATAAGATACCAAAAAATGAGTCAAGGTAGTACTCACTGGTCAACCAGCACTCCTGTATTTTCAGATAATCGTCAATTCAATGCATCGATATCTGCCTAGGATTCACTTAGTTCGACACTCAGAAGCACAAGAAGGCCAAGAAGGCACGAGTGACAAAGATCGTACTGTGTACTGTGTCATTTGAAGAGACCGCGTTCATTGCCGTTACTGCCTACCAAAACCATAGGGTGAGTGTCTTTCTAACTTGATTTTCGAAGATAGGCTGCACGCCATTCCCGAGCATGATCCTTGCCGTGTGCGAGATTAACGGGTCCAGTGTTGTAGAAGTGGGCTGAAATGAGACCGGAAGATAATGACGGCCTGGTGTGCACACAGGCAGAGAATGCAAAATGTCTACCGGCTGCTATACGCGAACCATAGCCAAATGCGCTAATTGTTTGCACCCTCTCATGCTTGGTTTTTCTCTACAGCAGGCCGCGTGCTTCACCAACCTGCCTAGCTGGAGGACCTTAGCATAGTTTTAGGTTGTCCGGAAAGTTCTCAGCGTTTTGTGTTACTATTTTTTGTACATTCATTGCTGATTAAAAACTCATTCTCCCTTGCGTCTCAGTAGTATTCTTTGCGCTATCTGATGGTATAATTGCCGTTTCACCATTGCTTGATAAACCCCTTTTTTCAAGATTTTTTCAAGCATGTGAAAAGAGCACTTCGGACGATTTTTTTCTTCGACTATAAATTGGGTCAATCCGCAGTCGAGACAGCTCGACAAATTAACCAGGTGTGGGGGCCCAATAGTGTTGGAGAAAGCACCGTGCGACAATGGTTCGACAAATTTCGTTCTGGAGATTTCAGCCTTGAAGATGAACCTCGTAGCGGTCGACCTAAAGCAATACCTGACGAGGATTTGAAGGCGTTTGTGGAGGCTGACCCATCCCAAACAGTTCGAGAGATTGCAGAAAAGCTAGGCGTTGGCAAATCCACTGTTGCGGATGGTCCAAAATTTCAGAAAATAGCACGTCTCGAGGCTTTCTTCTTCACTGCTTTTGCGCAACAGAACGACCCGTTTTTGAACCGAATTGTCACCTGTGATGAAAAATGGATCATGTATGATAACAGGAGACGTTCCGGACAGTGGTTGGATGCCGACGAACCACCGAGGTAATTTCCAAAGCCGAATCCTCACGAAAAAAGATTATGGTCACAGTGTGGTGGTCATCGGCTGGTGTGATCCACTATAACTTTTTGTCACCAGGCCAAACCATCACAGCAGAGTCCTACTGTGAAGAAATCGACGAAATGTACCGAAAATTGCGTCAGCTGCAGCCAGCACTTGTCAACAGAAAGGGTCCGATTCTTTTGCATGACAACGCCCGCCCACACGTTTCACAAATCACTATCCATAAATTGAACGAATTGGGGGTTGAAGTTCTACCTCACCCGCCATATTCTCCAGACCTTTCACCAACCGACTATCACCTTTTCAAAACATCAAACTCCTTGCTGGAAAATACTTCATCAATCAGGACCAGGCAAAAAAGCCTTCGTGGATTTCGTGGATTCTCGACCACCCCATTTTTTCTTTGATGGGATTTATCGACTGGTGTCACATTGGCAAAAGTGTGCTGATTCGAACGGTGCTTATTTCGATTAAATCCGATGAGTATTAAGAAAGTTATGATCGTTTAAAGTGAAACACTCAAAACGCTGAGAACTTTCCGGACAACCTACTAATATCCCATTAATTCCCGGAACCAGATAGAACGCGAGCTGGCCAATCACAGATGATTGACTCAATCGACCAGGTTTAGATTCTGGACGCCTAAGTCGTTGCCCACCGTTGTCAGCGCTTGTGATTTCGTACTCCGCAAGGTTACAGTAAGCTAACGCCTATATACACCACCAATTTAACGTATCGGAACATGAATTCTACGTGAAGAGTTGTGCCCGATTATGAAGATGATAAAAGAAGCCGTAAGACTACAAAGGACCTCCGGCTTATGCAGCCGCTGTTTCAGAAAGCAGATGCGCTTGCTATGACCTAGTCGCGTAGTGAACGTGTCGCTCATCACTCCTCCACTGCCGCCACTTAGCGAACATTCTCACCTACCATGAAATTTCTGCGAATCTACGGATGATGATGAAAATAAAACCGTACTTAGAACTGCCATCACAACAGCGTTTTGGTCGTCAGTCACGGATAAATTTGAAGTGGTTTAGTGTAGCCCGTAAGTTTACACTGTGCCGGTTAATGCTTCATAGTCATCAAAGTTCTCTGTCTGCACGGCAGTGTATGTTCACGCCTAGAAGGTCGGGGATGCCTGAGCTCCTGCAAATATTGGTTAGAGGTTGCCAACGGTAACGTAATGCATCGGCCACATATTTGCTATCTTTTACTATTATTTCCGTAGCTATATGCGTTCATGCAGCTCTGGTTCTCCACATTGAGTATTGACAAAACCATCAATTTTGAATATGTCATAACGAATTCTCTTCATTTCCGAACATTGCTTTCGAAGACACTGCGAAAGGATTTCAAGGCAACATGCCAGAATTAGTAACACTTCGAATTCGGTATGATCTATACAGTGAGTTGCGGAGTCGGCAGGTCCACAATTCAATCTTTCTATCCTCCAAAAGACACCGGTACCAAGTTTTGGTCCACGGACGGTAGAAGGATTGGTTGGCATGCAGGGTACAGCATTGTGATATGTGAAATGGTGGTGTCAGTGCGACCCCCCACGCCCCCCTTTGGAGAGGGTCGCGACCCAACCCCCCCCCCCCCCCTCCCCCCTCTCCAGCACCTACCTACTACTTTCCCGAAAGATGCCAGCTTCTCACTCCTTTTTCCGGAATTTCCCCAAAAATTTTGCTGTCGAGCGTGGGAGTAGGAGGGGAGGGAGATATCCAGGGGAAAACGCGAAAAGTCAACAAACGGGGAAAATTCGCTCTCAACATAGCAACTTTCTCTGGGACGCACATACGACCCCCCCCCCTCCTCCCCAGCGGTCAAGTACGATCCCCTCATATGTTTCACACAACGATGCACTACCCTGTTGGCATGAAGGCAAGGCGGCGATTCGCCCCCTAGACCGCGCGTTTGTAAGGGCCACCTGCCAGTGCAACACCTTCACCTCTGTTCATCTATAACCAGTTATCTTCTAGCTGCAAACCAAGCTCTGTCGTGAAAGGGTTGCACAGGATTTGGACGGAGTTTGCGTTGTGGATGCGCCCGAGCTAGCCAGGCGCCTAGCCATAGGCAAACGGGCTACTTGTCTGCGTCCACTCACTTCTGGTTGCTCTCTACCACTCAGCGTACGTTTCGCTATGGGACCTTAGTATCGATGGAACCACTGCACCTTGAGGGTGGCGGAGGCAGAGTATAGTGGCCGCATTTGGGTTCCACCACCCTACAGCATCGTTTCCGTGCACTTTCGAGAGGCCAAACTGAAACGACACTGAAGCTTAAACCCCATTCGCCTCGCATGTGGCAAGGACTGCTCAAAGAGATGAATGTTCAGCTTGTCTCTGAACACAGATCAATTCCACCCAACTATTCAATGACTTTGACTTTTTTCTACCGAAGTCACTCCTCTATTTTATCAGATTACCTCGCTAAAGATCGAATCGAATCCATTTGCGAAAGGATTCCGTGAGTGTGAACTCGATGATCCACGAATTCTGCCGTTTCTTCTGCCTTTCTACAATCTTGCCCTTCCGTTCAGAAACACATAAATTCATGAGATGATTGTTTACCGATATGTGTCTTTACACGCTGTCATTATTATTGCCCGTTGTTCTTCGATTACTCAATTGAGTGCCTGGAATGTTTTGGATTCCATCTGTCATTATTCGGTTCGATAGAATAAAAAATATTATGTACGTCATAATTCAGCATTTGTTTTGAAATGCTTAATTGATTGCCTATATATTTCTATTTGATAATGTCACAATCAGTCGGGGCGATGTTAGTAGGGACGGAACGAGCCCTCTTCGGGCTGCCTTCATCTGAGAGGCGAACCGATACAGGAACAATACAACTGGTGATGGAACACTGCGGGTAGGCTCGTCCCATCCTTGTATCGACTCGACTGATGGCGCTGGTATCTACATACTGTATTTTTGTAGAGTCAGATTGTCTCACCTAACTGAGCAATTTTTTTGTTCCATGAAAAATTTACTCAGCTTGCTATCGTATTTGTTCTAGCCGTCACAAGCAGGGTACGCTGCGATTCACAGTGGGGGCTGTATTCGGTCACTAGACAGGGAGAGCAGACGGAGAGAGGATCTTTTTTTGAATAGGAAAAAGCTTTCCGATTAGATGTCTTCCGTTTCACTAAATATCCCAACTGGCGTGGCATAATTATATTTCTGACAATCATCAAATGTGTAACGTACCACTTTCTTGCCAATATGCGATTCGGGTGCTGTTTATCGACGGGGGGGCATTCTGCTTTTCATAGATTTGCCAACCCATCTAGGTACCCTTTTTTCGAGTTGACACGTTTTAGGATGGTGGCTAGACGATCTTGCTCCAGCTTCACAAGCGTTCACAAGTTTTACCAGAGTGAGATTTGTAAACCGGAACCAGGGAAGCAATTATAATACAAAATGCCCCCCCCCTCCCCCGTCGATAAACAGCGCCTGCGATTTGTTTCAATCGTGACTCTTACCCAGAGCACTTGTATATTGGAGATGCTCGGTGAGAGAGGCCGCATTTTCTGTGGAGGGAGAGGAGAGTCGTACTTTGGGAAAAATAGTTTTCATCAACTTCTCTCAGAACTCTTCTTTTTCAAGTGCGCTGTAAATCTCTTTATCCGCTGATGGCAGTATTTTGGGGAAGGAAACCAAAGAATTCCGGAAAACTTCGGAAATGTGCGGAAAAATGGTAGCAAGAGGTTGGGAAATTCAGAAAGAGATGAAAAAGCGGCTCATGCAACCAGGTCCATTTCGAGGGGGGAGTCTGATACTTTGCGGAAATTCCTCCATTGGCGGAAGGTGCCTTCTTCTTCTTCTTCTAGCGTTAGTCCCGCGCCGTCGCAGGGTCCGCTGTTCTTATTAGACGTCGCCACTTGTTCCGATCCACTGCATCTTCTGCTGTGGCTTTCACTTCAGTGAGGTCCCTCTTGATGACGTCCCTCCATCTTTTCTTTGGGGCTCCTCGTGGTCGCTTGCCCTCTACCTCGAGTTCCAATGCCTTCCTTATTGGGTGGTCTTCAGGCCTCCTCAGTACATGACCGTACCATCGCAGTCGCTGCTCTCGTGCCTTCAGCTGGATAGGAGCCGTCTGTGTGACCGCTCTGACGTCCTCGTTTCTGACTCTGTCGAGTCGTGTCCAGCCGCAGGCCCATCTCAGCATCCTCATTTCAGCTGAGTGGAGCTGCCTTTCATGGTTCTTGCAGATAGGCCAGCACTCACTGCCGTAGAGCATTGTAGGCCTTACCACCGCCCGGTACACCTTGCCCTTGAGCGTTCTCGAGCACCGCCGGTCGCACAGGATGCCAGTGGACTCCCTCCATTTCATCCAGGCTGCGTTGATTCGGGCCTTCACCGCCTGGTCCACGCTGCCATCAGCTGCTAGGTTGCTCCCCAGGTACTGGAAATCCTCGACCCTTTCGATGCTCTCGCCATGGCGGTCTACGATGAGTTCGGCGCACTCTTCGGAGCTTAGGAACTTGGTCTTCGGAGCTTAGGAACTTGGTCTTCTTTACGTTCAGCCGGAGTCCATTCTCAGCGAGCACATCCTGCCACCGCTGCACCTTGTCCTGGAGTTCCTCCTGCTGTCCGCTATCAGGGCGATGTCGTCAGCGTAGAGGATGGTTTTCAGTGGTCCCTCCATGAGTTTCTTTTGCCATGACATCTAGAGTCAGGAGGAAGAGGAACGGGCTGAGGGCTGATCCTTGGTGTACCCCAACCGTAATGTTTACCTCCTTTGTCAAGCCGTGAGGGGTGCGTACAGCTGCTTTAGCCCCATCGTACATGTCCTTCACTATGGAGATGAGGTGTTCCGGAACGTTACGTTCTCTGAGCGCTCTCCAGAGTACAGGCCGAGGCAGGCGGTCGAATGCCTTCTCAAGGTCCAGGAAGGCTAGGTAGCAGGGTCGCCGCTTCTCTCGGTACTTCTCCATCAGCTGTCTGGCGATGAAGATGGCATCGGTGGTGGACCTCTCGGGCATGAAGCCGAACTGTTCCTGCGAGATAGGGACAAGCTCCCTCAGCCTAGTGTTGACCAGGCGCTCGTACAGCTTCATGGTATGGGGAGTCAACTTGATGCCGCGGTAGTTGGAGCACTCCGTCGCGTCCCCTTTCTTGAAGATGGGGACGATTGTGCTGCTCCTCCACGCATTCGGCATCCTTCCTTCAGCTGTTACGTTGTTTAGGAAGTGTGTGAGCCAACTCACCCCATGCTCTCCAAGGGCCTTCCATGCCTCTATCGGTACCCCGTCTGGACCCACTGCTTTCCCAACTTTCATTCTCCCTAGCTCCCGCGGACTTCATCCTTCGTCCAGGGAGTGATGGGACCTGCCGTCGCCTCTATCTGTGGGCTATCCTTGCGAGGGAATTCTTCGTTCAGAAGTCCCTCGAATTCTTCCCACCTCTTCCTGACTTCGGCTGGTTTCCTGAGAATGGCCCCGTTGCTGCTCTTCACAGTCTTTACGACCCTGATGTCCTGAGCAGCGCGATGCCGAGCTTTAGCCAGGCGGAAGACGAACTTGTCCCCTTCTCGGCCTTCCAGCTTGTCGTACAGGGCGTCCATTTCCGTATTGGCCTTAGCAACGGCTGCCTTGGCGAGTCGCTTGCAGCTCTTGTAGGCAGCGTAGTCTTCTGGGCTCCGTGTCTTTTGCCAGCGTTTGTATGCTTCCTTCTTCTGCTTGACGATCCTCTGGACTTCCTCGTTCCAGAACCAGGCTGCCTTGTCTCCTCTGATACCACCTCGCGTCTCTCCCAGGACCTCCCTTGCACACTGTAGGATGACCTCTGCTGCGTAGGTCCAGGTGTCCTGGACTGGCCCATGTGGGTCTGGGAGCCCAGCCTCCAGTATTCTTCGGCCGAGGCTATCCTTTTCTACCCTGCCCATTTTCCACCACCGAATTTCGCTCTGCTCTCACCCTTCGTCTTCTTGGGGAGGTCTATGGCGATGTCTGCCAGGAGAGGCCTGTGCTGAGGGCCCAGCTCTTCCCCAGGCAGTACCTTGATGGTTTTGAGAGACGATCTTCTGACCAGGACATGGTCGATTTCCGTTTGTCTCCCTCCACTGCTGTAGGTTACCTTTTGGGTCCTCCTTTTCGCGAAGAAGGTGCTGCAGATTGCTAAGTCGTGGGCTGTGGCTAGGTCAAGGATCCGTTCTCCCTCAGCGTTCTTTGTCCCTATTCCTTGACCTCCGTGCACCCTTTCTAGACCCCTTCTGTCCCTCCCAACATGGCCATTCAGATCTCCAGCTATGGTGAGATAGTCCTCTTCCGGAACCGATCTTATGGCCTCGTCCAGGGTCAGGTAGAACTCATCCTTTTCCGCCTCGGAGCAACCGGATTGTGGTGCGTACACGGTCAGTACTGTCCAGTACCCCTCCTTCGTGTCCATTCTCACTCCCATGATCCGGTCACTGATCCTGTTCACAGTGGAGACGCAGTCCTTGAGGGATTCTGCCACCGCTATGGCCACGCCATTCCGTTTGGTGTCTGCTCCATTGTAGAAGAGTTTGACGCCTTCTCCAATCTCGCGGGCCTTCGCACCCTTCCATCGCGTTTCCTGCAGGCATAGGACTTGGATATTCCTGCGTCTCATGAGGTCGGCAACCTCACGAGACTTCCCGGTAAGCGACCCCACGTTCAGGGTCCCAATTCGAACTAGCTTCTTTGGCCGAGGTCGTTCACCCCTCGGTAGCCCTCGCATACTGACCACAGAACTCGGGCGAGGGTTCTGCGCGCCACTTCCGGGTGACGTCCTAGCTTTTACACTGATTCTATTGCGACTTGTCATGGTTGTTGTGACGGGTTCCTCCATCAGCCGGCCTGTCAACCTGGGCCTGACGCTGGTATCGTCCCCATTTTTGCAATTTTTGCAAGGCAGGTTTGTGCCTCGGCAGGGATCGAACTCGTGGCTCAGAGTGAGATTATGAGTCTACACTCTTAACCACTCGGCTATCCCTGCCTGGAAGGTGCCTGGTACCTACTATCTGGTATCACTCCCTAACGCGGCAATCCTCGGTTTTCTGTTTACTTCTTCACTCCCGGGACAAAGCGCTGCAAATTTAACAGAACTGCTGATTTGAAACTACCTAGACCAGTCCGGAGAAACAACATCATTAACCTACCGTTGTCGGACGGTCGTGAAATCATGTTTATGGAGTCAAAAGGAGGGGTGATTGAAAACACCGCACAGCACGGCCCTTTCAAGCCTTGGTTGCTCTCGCTGGAACAGCCCAGAAAATGCTTTAATTTATAGCTTTTTTTAAAATTTCCTCCCTCACACTTCATCTCATGGTTATTTAGTACTCTCGATGTGTGATCTCTCCGACAGGTGAGCTTGATTTTTCGTTCGACTGACAGGAAAGGATGGCTCGGTTAGAGGAATCGCTGATTTTGGGGAACAACACAAAAGAGCCTTTATTTAGCTATGTGTGTGTGTCAGTCCACAATTTTTTTTTCTTTTTTCGGTAAGGTTCCAGAAGTTAAGTGAACACTTTGGACTGCTCTTTCCACTTGCGCAAAGAAGGACAATTACGAACTGCTTGAGCACGGGATCTGTCTTTAAGAGTATGAAAAGGAAGCTGAACGCTTTCCGTATCTCAAAGAAAGCAGTGAGCGCAAGATTCTGGTCCTGTTTCACTTTGGTTCCCTTCGTTAATCCAATGGGAATATTCAAGCAAGCAGAACAGACAACTATGTCCCCATATGTCATTGTCAGTGTATCGAAGGTAGTTCCTGCAATCGCGGTTACTAAGAAGCGAGGTCCGAAACAAGAGTGTATACGCTATGTTACTGACTCATCCATCACAAAAATAAATAGATGACTTCTTTAAAATCTCCCTTAGAAAACCCTCGTTGTTACGCTAAGAGGTGAAGATTTATTGGAGTCTTGGGTAAGAGAACTGGTAAGATTGGAAGAGAAAGCATGCAAATGAGGAAGAACGCAATCGGACTCACTCTCCGGAGAGGCAACTTGAGTAGCTCTACATCTTCAAGGCAAGTCCTGCGGTCAAGCGACATGGAGTAGCGGTACTCAGTTATGACCTAAGTATTAGGGTGTCCACAAAGTTCGTTGGCCATTTGTAAACAGCGTCGCGTTACGCAACGCGTTGTGATTTTGCATAAGATTTCGCAATACTGAAAGTACTCGCGATGGGCTATCTTCTGAGCTAGCTAGCTCTAAATTTCCTTTCCTGCTCTTCCCACAATAAAGCAGTGAAGATGAGTGATAGTCACCACCACCGCCGATGTTTGCTGGACTACTACAACCTGGGCATCTCCAGACGTCAGGCCACGACCAGGATGCGTCAGCAGTTTGGTAATAACACCCCTTCTAAGAACTGGATGTCAAAATGGTGGACTCGCCTCACCAATGAAAACTATGGCATCGAAGATATGCCGAGGTTTCTGGTTTCTCGCCACGGCGTCGTCCACTACAGCATCCTACCCAACAATGCCACAGTGACGGCAGAGACCCTCTCTAAAGAATTGCAGGAGGTCAAGGTGAAAGCTGCCGCCTTGTCCCAGAAACTTGCAAATCCGTGGTTGCTCTGAGACAACGCGCGCCCCCACAAAGCGAGAGATACTCAGGCCGTCCTGGACAGGCTGGGCATCAAGACGATCACGCATCCACCGTATAGCCCGGACATTAGTCCATGCGATTACCACATCTTCCGGTCCATGCAAAATTTCTTGGACGGAAAACAGCTGAAGAACGAGCGCGACCTCGAGGACGTGATCGAGGACTGGGCCGAGTCGCGGCCGGCCAGCTTTTGGGAGGATGGAGTTGCCTCTCTACCCGATCGTTGGCGAAAGGTAGTGGGTATGCATGGAGATTATATCATGGACCGGTAAGTTCAACTTGGTGAGATATCTTTACCAGCTCTGAAAAAACGAATGGCCAACGAACTTTGTGGACACCCTAATAGTTAAGTGAGGTTTCAGTGCGAAAAAAGCATTGTAATCAAGAATTCGCTTGACAGTCGTACAGGCTCACTTTACGGATTTTTAATTTGCTGGCTATTGACACCCTGCGGCGTCTGCGCAGCTCCTGGCTCACAAGGTTTCTTCACGCCAGCTAGTGCTGAATGTCAGTCAACACGAGGAAAGTGAAACAAAAAAGTATTGGAACATAACTCGCAGCAGGAAACAGACCGCGATAACTCTTCGCATGAAATCAGCATTACCGTGGGCAACCCCGTTTTCGATATATTGCACCAATACAATTTTATCGTTAGGGAATGCAGGCGGCGTCAAAACGCACCTTGCCCTGTTGAGCAGAATGACACTGATTGCTTATTTTTGGAAAAGATACAAGAAAACAGGACGACTCGTAGGGCTAGCAAAAGTCAAAGCGCTAGCAATCCGCACGATTTCCTATATCGTCCTACGACTTTACAGGGAACATACACGGCAAATAGTTGCGTATGTCATTGTAGTGTGGACCGCGTAAGCAGTATGGATGCAGTTCAGGTGCTTCTGGGGCCTTTATTGTGTTGGGAAGGTGGTGCTTTCTTAACGATTGCGGACCTGGACCAAATGCACTCAAACGTTTGTCGCATCATTTGTGCCCTTTCGGCACACTGAAGACAGGCAGGTGTTATCTT
>MU953872.1:0-10916 GCA_036418165.1 Cooperia oncophora | reverse complement strand
AAACTTTTGTTCTCAGCGGAATAAATCGGACCGTTACGCACTCCTTGCAGCCTACATTTCACATTTCGGAATTGATTTCTTTGAAGCTGTTCATAGTCTTCCGACTAGCTACCTATCAGCGTCATCAACATTGTGAAACTTTTCAGGACAATCAATTAGGCGGTCTTCATATTTTGCGGCAGCGTACGCTAGCGTTTCCAGCGTTCGCCAGCGGCAGTGACAAGGAAAGGATAGATATCGATCTAGCGTTGTCAGCGTCACCAGCGTAACGCTAGCTTTACGTTAGCATACGCTAGGAAAGTATAGGTATCGATCTAGCGTTTCCAGCGTTTCACTAGCGTTTGCAGCGGCGGGGAGTAGAGACTATGGGAGAGTAGGAGAGTAGCGAACAGTTCGATTAGGCGTGCTGTGAAATTGCGGCGTGTGTAGCCGCACCGCACTACTAAACCGTGCACTAAATTGGTTTAATTGCATAGTGCAATGGCTGAATTGCATAACACATAAGCATGAATCGATCATTGTCACCATCATTCGCGATAAGCATGGGACCATTCAGGATCTTTCATGAGAATGAGCATGTATTTGTCAGCCGTATATTCGTCCAGAGACAGTTCATACGAATTACTTATAGTTCCCGAAAAAAAGCGGAGCAATTCCCATCAGATTACCTTCGAAAAGTATATGGTACCTGCAGAAGCCAACGTTTTCATAATTCCATTCAATTTCGACATTGTAAAAAAACATTCCGTTCCAACAGCCAAACCACATAATTATACAATTTAACCAATTTAGTGTACGGTATTAGTAGTGCGGTGCGGCTACACGCCGCAATTTCACAGCACGCCTAATCGAACAGCTCACTACTCTCCTTCTCTCCCATAGTCACTACTCCCGCCGCTGCAAATACTAGTGAAAGGCTGGTGAAACGCTGCAAACGCTAGTGATACGCTAGTGAAACGCTGGAAACGCTAGATTGATACCCATTGTCGTGAAGGAGGCGGCTTCCTTTCCCCCTCGGCCTGGCTCTTCACCAGGTCATCGGCACCTTCTGTCCTAGCATCGGGGTCCAGAGGGGATGGATCTGCGCCCGGCGCGGGTACGTGCAGGGGACTTACAAGCGCTTGCCTATGCTCGCTACGGTGCTGCCACGCGGTATGCTAATTTTGCTATCCGCTACCGGTAGGCCCTTACTGCCCCTGCGTTGGACGGCCGTCACGACCATGCACCAGATGTTAACCCACTTACCTATGCCCTACCTACACGCCCTACCTAAAGATACCTGCTCACCTAGCCGCGAACTAGGTTACTCCTAATATGTGGCTAGAACCAACAGCCGGCATATTAACAACTATGCAGAGAACTGTGATAAAACTGTTGCAAATGAATGTTCAGGAATGTTGTGGCTTAACCACTATTGCTACATAACAATACACAAACTATCAAATTGATTTACCTCTCTAATACATAACTACAGGAGAATAACAAGGAAATAAACAACTACAAGATTAATGGTAAGGCCCTACGCTACACGGACGAACCCTGCCTCACTGCCTACGGGCCACGAGGAAACAGCCCACTAGGCATCGGGAACATCCTCCCCTCCGGCTGCCCGGAAGGTTCGGATGCACCTAAGCACCTAGTGGTTACCTGGGATAGTCGACGGCCAGTAGTAGTGCGGCTCCTCTGCGTGGTACGGCTCGTTGACGATATTGACTGCGACCAGCTGAGATGGACAATACGTTGACGCTGGAACGGAGAGCGAAGTGGAGCGACCAGTCGGCACGGCTGCAGGACGTAGAAGTGACAGACAGGCCAGAGTCGACGCCGACTCTGCATCCCTAGCGGCTTCGCGAACATTCGACCGTCCGCCAAGCGCCAGGACCGCCGCGCCCAACCATAAACGCGACCCTTTAAAAGAGTCGTACGAAAGTCACGACACCTATACTTTCCTTGCCATCGCGCTAACGTTACGCCGCATGCTAGCAATCGCTGGCGCAAGCTGGCATACGCTAGCGTAAGCTGGCGCACGCTGCCGCGAAGTATGAACGCAGCCATACCCTATTTTCGCAGTATTTTATAATGTGTATAATTAGAGGGCAAATTGTGTTTCGGCAAAAAGGTGCTTGTTATTAGGGTGGGACATGTAATGGGGCCTGTTGTGTGCGATATATGTGCGCTGGGCGCTTCACGCAGGATTGGAGAAAAGGCCGTTTTGCGGAGGGATCCTGAAAAAAAGCAAAAGGCGCTTCTATGTATAGCGCGTTTGCTTCGAACGCCGCGAGTACTTGCCCTCCCTTTGGTTCTGGGTGTTTTTGTTGGCTCTGACTCATATCGACGATCTATTTTCAATGAGAAGTTGTTTGAAAATCAACTGAACAATTACACCCTGCAAAAAGACACGGAAAAGACAGGTGTTGTTGTGTCTTGCAACTTTTCGAGCGCGTTTCGCATGCGTCTGTGCGAAGTGCGCCTTATACTTCGGAGAATAAGGTATTCCTTTTCTGTCTGGCCTACACTAGCTTCTGTTCCAGGGACGAAAGATGTTATTTCGGTCAGGGAACGTTTGGTGGCGGAGCCAAAATTCCTACGTGAGTTTCAACAGTTATCATATTGTTGGGACTGTACTTGTGCCTTTGTGATAGTTTTCTTACACACTTTTCTTTTGGCTGAATTGCTACCCTGAAATGTTTCATTTCTATTATAGAACTGGAGGAACTGGCACTCAGTCGGGTGCTGTAGGACTCGGCGGCATTACAGCTCAACCAAAAAAGTCAGTTTTCCAAAGATGCCCACTTTTGACGTAAAATATGCGGAATCCCGTTTTATAACCCACTCAGAAAATCTGAGCACAGGGAATTATCGATAATTTATGAAGGAAGCAAAAAAGGGAAAGGAAATAAAAGCAAAGAAAAAGGTCGCAACCAGGCATGTGTGTGATAGGAAAGTGAGGCGATTCTTCAGAAACCTTCGCAGTCCTTTCGATAACAATGAGTCCCTATTTCTTCTCCACCGACAGATGCGCTTTCTTTGAATGTGGTAACCTTTCCTTTGAGCATCAAGGGTGTACTAATTTTGCGGTTCAAAATACGCGATTCCGGTCCTCCCGACGCAACCGCTCTCCGGTCTGTTCGCTGCCGCACAGGGCACACCATCGCGTGCTGAACACGACTCCCTTCCGTCAAAAGGAGGGTCTCGATACGACCCTAGCTTACGAAGAAAATAAGACCATTCCAAATGCGGATCGCAGAAGATTAAGGAAGGACCACAATAAGACGCAAGGAAAAAAAACGACTGGGAACCGCATGTGCTAACGACTTGAATATTAATTGTTCGCGGTCATCCAGAGTTGCAGTTAGAGTGGGAGCGCGCTTTGTGCCGTGGAGCTATCTCGCGTTTGAATTGAGTCATAAGCCGAGCACTCCGAGAGTAGCCTTCTTTTGATCACCCATGACTTCTCTGGAGGTGATGTTTCTGAAGAGGGGGAATGCAGAGCTGCAACGCACTAGGTTCGAGCCTTGATGAATGAGTTTGGGCGATTTCGAAGGACCTCGTTTTTGTGGAAATTTCTCCGCTGTGACCCCATTATGACACTTTAGAGTCATAACAAGTTCTTACGCTTTGAACAGCTACAACAATCTTCACACGAGGCCCTTCTGAAAAGAAAAGTAATGAAGAAATATTGAAGGTCTCTACTTTCTAGCAAGACCTACACTTTATGCCTAGGCCTGCTATTCGAAAAAGAAAATTTTCTTCGTGAAGCCGTTACGACACTTTTTCGGACAACACGAAAAACCCACCGCTCCAACGCAGTAATACATCCAGTTATTTAAAGACTTTAGTATGCTTCTAGAACACATATCTCGTCAAAGATGTCAGAAAATAGTCCAATCGCCGCCCATTGGCATCACCTCTGCAATGAGCCATGCATACGGCTCTCACGCTGAGGTGTTGGCAAGGTGCAGTTTCAGATAGGGCTTACTATGCGCAAGCAGATGTGCTCCTGCGATCAGAAAGTCCGGAAGTGTATTTTTCATCTGTCTATCAATTTATGACGTCGTTGTGGGTGGCCATCAGAGTTCCTGTTATCCCTGTTCACCACTTCTGAGCCTGGAGGTCGCTTCTGTCTTCAGATGTCTCTTCAGGTGATCTGCACAAGGAGAACAATGAATAAATATCTTATCATTCAAGCGCACAACATCTGAGTATCTCTGCTTTCCCCACTCCAGAATGGGTTCTGCGCTCATAAACCCCGCCCCTTGCTTGCGGTCAAATTCCCTTCTCCCCCCGCTATGATTATCACAACGATGGCGTGCCCTGCTGCCACAATGCGCAACGTTCATTTGAAATGGTTGCCCGATGGTGCTGTTGTTCCGCTACGAATCTTCCCATTCGGAATGGTGAGATTGAGACCATAAGGAGGAAGGCGCTGGCACCACATCAAGTGAGAACTCTTCCGAGCACACCCCTTCTTCGTCTTATGCACGTAAAACGCGGTTTGGCACAAGGCTCCATATGGAGCATTTGCGGCGGGTTTCTTTTGCTTCTTTCCACTGTATTTCCTGATTGCCTTGTCATCAGGATTCGAGGCGCCCAGCTTCCCATCTATGAACCCGGGACATGACTTTGAAGTAACATCAAACCACATTGCAGGCTGACCGTGAGGTCGAGAGCTGTGGAATTGTTCACATTACTCTTACAATGGAGTTCTCCGAGAACGCCGTGGCGTTTCAGGAAAGCTGGGATTCGCGCGACACCAGCTTATTCTCCACCACGTGAGATCGCCTACTAACTACCACAATAGAAGGAGAACAGCTGGTGTCGCGCCAAACTAGCCCCGCTACAGTGTCCGTAACGAAAAAGAGTTTACGTGATTCACTTTTATAGCGAATCTTTTGTCGACATTTACATGTTGCAAGAACAGTATTTGAAATCAGCCTTTCTTGCAGAGGTCCCGGTGGTCAGGTATCGTCGGCATCAACGAAGGAGTAAGTGCCAATTTATCCTTACTAGGGAAGGTCGTCAGGTCGAAGTGGCCATTTGTAATGAGATGTAGCTCACTAGACGTGGTTTTGGACGCTGATCTCGAATCTGCCTTTGAAATTTGCAAAGCGATTCTCTGAACGGAGTTATGGAGCCGCGTTTACCACGCAACAGGTCATGGGATCGGATCCCTGCTGAGCTTAACTTTTTTGCTTCTTGCGCAAACGTGGCAAAAAGTGGTTGTGGCGTCACTACTACATTAGCGCTCTCCTTGACTTGCCTGAAAAACAGTTTGCGTTCGCTTACTGGCGCGCTTAGTGCCTTATGATCTAGGAGATGTACAGGTGCCCTTGGCGCGCAGTGCAGGCGTTTTCGCGCTGAGCGAGTGCCATATTCGTATTTATGGGGGCGAACTACGCCTAGGTAGAGGTTTCTAGCCAAATCTGGCATTTTGACCTGACTTCGAAAAGTGAAGCATCCATGGGTTAGTTCAGTTGATGTTCACACCTATTCAGCTGCAGATACATTCTCCTGCACAAAGCCTCGTCTTGCCACTTCTTACGCATTCATGTTGTTACTGCTCCAGTTTTCCTGGTATCTAAAAGCAAATTCCGTCCAAAGACAAGCAATCGACAAGAGACTGGCCCTGGAACTATTGGATGACCGTAATTCGAGATTGATACCAAGGCAGGGATAGCCGAGTGGTTAAGAGTGTAGACTCATAATCTCACTCTGAGCCACGAGTTCGATCCCTGCCGAGGCACAAACCTGCCTTGCAAAAATTGCAAAAATGGGGACGATACCAGCGTCAGGCCCAGGTTGACAGGCCGGCTGATGGAGGAACCCGTCACAACAACCATGACAAGTCGCAATAGAATCAGTGTAAAAGCTAGGACGTCACCCGGAAGTGGCGCGCAGAACCCTCGCCCGAGTTCTGTGGTCAGTATGCGAGGGCTACCGAGGGGTGAACGACCTCGGCCAAAGAAGCTAGTTCGAATTGGGACCCTGAACGTGGGGTCGCTTACCGGGAAGTCTCGTGAGGTTGCCGACCTCATGCAGGAATATCCAAGTCCTATGCCTGCAGGAAACGCGATGGAAGGGTGCGAAGGCCCGCGAGATTGGAGAAGGTGTCAAACTCTTCTACAATGGAGCAGACACCAAACGGAATGGCGTGGCCATAGCGGTGGCAGAATCCCTCAAGGACTGCGTCTCCACTGTGAACAGGATCAGTGACCGGATCATGGGAGTGAGAATGGACACGAAGGAGGGGTACTGGACAGTACTGACCGTGTACGCACCACAATCCGGTTGCTCCGAGGCGGAAAAGGATGAGTTCTACCTGACCCTGGACGAGGCCATAAGATCGGTTCCGGAAGAGGACTATCTCACCATAGCTGGAGATCTGAATGGCCATGTTGGGAGGGACAGAAGGGGTCTAGAAAGGGTGCACGGAGGTCAAGGAATAGGGACAAAGAACGCTGAGGGAGGACGGATCCTTGACCTAGCCACAGCCCACGACTTAGCAATCTGCAGCACCTTCTTCGCGAAAAGGAGGACCCAAAAGGTAACCTACAGCAGTGGAGGGAGACAAACGGAAATCGACCATGTCCTGGTCAGAAGATCGTCTCTCAAAACCGTCAAGGATATCAAGGTACTGCCTGGGGAAGAGCTGGGCCCTCAGCACAGGCCTCTCCTGGCAGACATCGCCATAGACCCCCCCCCAGAAAAAAAAAAGAAAAAAGACGAGGGTGAGAGCAGAGCGAAGAATTCGGTGGTGGAAAATGGGCAGGGTAGAAAAGGATAGCCTCGGCCGAAGAATACTGGAGGCTGGGCTCCCAGACCCACATGGGCCAGTCCAGGACACCTGGACCTACGCAGCAGAGGTCATCCTACAGTGTGCAAGGGAGGTCCTGGGAGAGACGCGGGAATAGAGGCGAGGTGGTATCAGAGGAGACAAGGCAGCCTGGTTCTGGAACGAGGAAGTCCAGAGGATCGTCAAGCAGAAGAAGGAAGCATACAAACGCTGGCAAAAGACCGGACGGAGCCCAGAAGACTACGCTGCCTACAAGAGCTGCAAGCGACTCGCCAAGGCAGCCGTTGCTAAGGCCAAGAATACGGAAATGGACGCCCTGTACGACAAGCTGGAAGGCCGAGAAGGGACAAGTTCGTCTTCCGCCTGGCTAAAGCTCGGCATCGCGCAGCTCAGGACATCAGGGTCGTAAAGACTGTGAAGAGCAGCAACGGGGCCATTCTCAGGAAACCAGCCGAAGTCAGGAAGAGGTGGGAAGAATACTTCGAGGGACTTCTGAACGAAGAATTCCCTCGCAAGGATAGCCCACAGATAGAGGCGACGGCAGGTCCCATCACTCCCTGGACGAAGGATGAAGTCCGCCGGGAGCTAGGGAGAATGAAAGTTGGGAAAGCAGTGGGTCCAGACGGGGTACCGATAGAGGCATGGAAGGCCCTTGGAGAGCATGGGGTGAGTTGGCTCACGCACTTCCTAAGCAACGTACTTGGAGAGCATGGGGTGAGTTGGCTCACGCACTTCCTAAGCAACGTAACAGCTGAAGGAAGGATGCCGAATGCGTGGAGGAGCAGCACAATCGTTCCCATCTTCAAACAGAAAGGGGACGCGACGGAGTGCTCCAACTACCGCGGGATCAAGTTGACTCCCCATACCATGAAGCTGTACGAGCGCCTGGTCAACACTAGGCTGAGGGAACTTGTCCCTATCTCGCAGGAACAGTTCGGCTTCATGCCCGAGAGGTCCACCACCGATGCCATCTTCATCGCCAGACAGCTGATGGAGAAGTACCGAGAGAAGCGGCGACCCTGCTACCTAGCCTTCCTGGACCTTGAGAAGGCATTCGACCGCCTGCCTAGGCCTGTACTCTGGAGAGCGCTCAGAGAACGTAACGTTCCGGAACACCTCATCTCCATAGTGAAGGACATGTACGATGGGGCTAAAGCAGCTGTACGCACCCCTCACGGCTTGACAAAGGAGGTAAACATTACGGTTGGGGTACACCAAGGTCAGCCCTCAGCCCGTTCCTCTTCCTCCTGACTCTAGATGTCATGGCAAAAGAACTCATGGAGGGACCACTGAAAACCATCCTCTACGCTGACGACATCGCCCTGATAGCGGACAGCAGGGAGGAACTCCAGGACAAGGTGCAGCGGTGGCAGGATGTGCTCGCTGAGAATGGACTCCGGTTGAACGTGAAGAAGACCAAGCTCCGAAGAGTGCGCCGAACTCATCGTAGACCGCCATGGCGAGAGCATCGAAAGGGTCGAGGATTTCCAGTACCTGGGGAGCAACCTAGCAGCTGATGGCAGCGTGGACCAGGCGGTGACGGCCCGAATCAACGCAGCCTGGATGAAATGGAGGGAGTCCACTGGCATCCTGTGCGACCGGCGGTGCTCGAGAACGCTCAAGGGCAAGGTGTACCGGGCGGTGGTAAGGCCTACAATGCTCTACGGCAGTGAGTGCTGGCCCATCTGCAAGAACCATGAAAGGCAGCTCCACTCAGCTGAAATGAGGATGCTGAGATGGGCCTGCGGTTGGACACGACTCGACAGAGTCAGAAACGAGGACGTCAGGGCGGTCACACAGACGGCTCCGATCCAGCTGAAGGCACGAGAGCAGCGACTGCGATGGTATGGGCACGTGCTGAGAAGGCCTGAGGACCACCCAATAAGGAAGGCATTGGAATAAGCACAGGGCAAAATTGGAATAAGCACAGGGCAAGCGACCACGAGGAGCCCCAAAGAAAAGATGGAGGGACGTCATCAAGAAGGACCTCACTGAAGCCACGCAGAAGATGCAGTGGATCGGAACAAGTGGCGACGTCTAACAAGAACAGCGGACCCTGCGACGGCGCGGGACTAACGCTAGGGAGAAGAAGATTCGATAATTGTTACCGCACTTTTCAAAGTTAGGTCAAAACCTCACATCTGGCTAGAAACCTGTCCCCAAGGGTAGTTTTGCTCCCTGAACACGAATATGGCACCCATTTGGCGTTTGAGTGTTTTCTAGACTCAAAAGAGACATTCCCCACAAAATGCAAAAGAAGTTCCCTTCCAGAAATCCGAACCCTTCATGGCACCGCGAAGCAAGACCATTACCACTACACCACGCCACCGTTTGAACTTAAAGGTGCTTCCCGGCTATTTATGCGAATTGGCTGGCAACCGCGCTCGACTCCGGTTTCCTTCATTATAAGTCTAACAAACCTTCATAAGTCCTTTCAGAAAATCAGAGGCAGAAGCGTCCAAAACCACGTGTAGTCATCTCACACACGTACATCTCATTACAAACGGCCACTTCGAGTTTGCGATTTTCCCTAGTTAGTACACAATACCCTACTACATATATAGTTCGCTAAGCATACCTGTGTGTATCACGAAATTCAGCAACCGTCCCAGTAGTTGTATGAAGTTCATTCCAAGGAGTGATGTAGGGGCTAAGACAGGAACATTTTCGGTGAGTGACTGGGAGTGCTGGGAGTGTTGAGGGAGGGGGGGGGGTCGTATTTCCCTTCTGACGTTCTGAGAGAGGTTGCTGACTTTTTGTATGGTTTCGTGTTTCATCTCGACAGTAAAAGAATGAAAATTTTTGGGTAATTCCGGAAGAAGTGGCAGAAAAATTGGGAGTTTTTGGAATTGAAGAAAATCAAAAAAGTAATTGATGGCAGAGAGGGTGGGGGGTGTTGGGGTGGTATTTGCCCGTTTCACATGATATATATTAGCCCAGCCCATCCCCCGCCGCTCGATGGAGGGAACCAGGGGGTTGTACTAACATCCTAAAAAAAGGAGGGGGGTCGTACGGACGCGGCGAAGCGTGCCGCGTTCTCCATTTTGAAATGGCGACGTGCTCTTCGTGAGATATCTCAATTCGAGGCCACTGTCATCCTGCCTTGCCTTAGACAAGGACACGACTACCACTGTGCCAAGCAGCGCTATCCCATGAAAAACGCAGCCGCGCATCTCAAATGGAGCGCGCTTCCACGGCCTCCCATTTCTGTGAATTATGGCTAAGTTAACGCTTACATTACCACCACGTAATAGATTAGCCCGCCTCATCCCCCGCCGCTCGATGGAGGGAACCAGGGGGTTGTACTAACATCCTAAAAAAAGGAGGGGGGTCGTACGGAACGCGGCGAAGCGTGCCGCGTTCTCCATTTTGAAATGGCGACGTGCTCTTCGTGAGATATCTCAATTCGAGGCCACTGTCATCCTGCCTTGCCTTAGACAAGGACACGACTACCACTGTCCCAAGCAGCGATATCCCATGAAAAACGCAGCCGCGCACTCAAATGGAGCGCTCTTCCACGGCCTCCCATTTCTGTGAATTATGGCTAAGTTGACGCTTATATCACCACCATGTACGTGTTGGTGCATGCTTGACTCGCTGTCATGTTCTGTGAGGGAGGAGAGCGGTCCTGTTTGCTGCAAATGCTAGGGCGTTCGAGGGGCTGGGTTTGTCGCGGCGCGAGCCGCGATCAAGCTCTGAGCTGTGATCAGATTAAATCGGACTAGTGAAAGAATTAAATTGCTCTAGATGAGGGACTCCGAACCGCTGCGGAGCGCATGATCATAGTCAATTGTGTATCTTAGACTGCATTTCACACTGTGCGCCAGCAACGCAGTTTGTGTATAGCAGCTTTTTGAGCGACTGTAAACGTAGGTATTGGTACAGCGTACGTCAGCGCTTCGGAAGTACACCAGCGGTGTGAGCGTTTCACGGACAGTTGCTGAGTACGCTGGTGTGCGCTCAGAACCCTAGGCTGACATCCATACTTCCTCGTCTGTCAAAACACTGCCGTAAGCTGGCATACACTGACGTACGCTCAAAACGCTAGCTATACCTACACTTTCCTAGTCGATCATAACGCCGCCGTGCGCTTGATTGGTACCAATTCGTTTCTAATCTCTCT
>MU953862.1:0-10111 GCA_036418165.1 Cooperia oncophora | reverse complement strand
ACTGAAGCGAGATAAGGAGGGAACCCAACAATTAGGAGTGAGGACGTCCTGTCGGTGGTAACATTCGAGCTCTCCGTGCGACACACACTTTGACATGTACAAGCAATGTGAAGTTCTCCTTTTCAGTGCCACCCATGACTCTGCAGTTATGCCTCTTCCGGGTGTTAAGGACTCATCTGTACTTTACCCATCCTGATGTCGCTACTGCGGTCCTTTTTGGAAATCTGTGGTGAGCAACAAATCAGATGTTGATAGGAAACGACTGATGTTGAGCTATTTTCAACTCATTTTCCTGCGTTTGGATAAAAAAAATAACTGTCACCGTTTGCACATTTAGCGCATTCTACCTCGCCCAAGGGAAGAGTGCCTGGCGAAGCCAGGTCGGCCCGGCGAAGCCGGGCCGTGAAACAGAAGAGGAGCACCCGGCGGCAGCCGGGTGATCCGTCTGATCCAAGTAAAATTCATTACAGACATATATGGAAGCGAGAACAGCGGAACATAAAAAATGCAAAAACTCGCAAGCCGAGGGGAGTCGAACCATGAACCCCACCCTCACTGTCCGATTGAGAATCCTCCACGCTATCCACTAGGCATCCGATCGTTGAAGAAACCATTCCGAGGAGCCGCTCAAAGCCGCTCACTTTTATCAAGTGCCACAAGTAAGACCCCATTTGCGACAATTTTTCTCGTCGATTCCAACAGACCTTATTCAGGACCCTCCGCCCAGCAACTGGTAAAAGTTGCGAGTGATTTCAGAGCCCATAGAGGCTCAAAAACAATCGGTTTCCATGGACTTCTTTTTCACTCCTTTTTTGGCATTCCCAGAGGCGTTCAGGAAAAATGAACACCAGTTTGGTACTCCATGCACGTGACCCCACATCATGCAAAAAACCGTTTTCAAAAAGCGCTCCACGTCCTGAACGACCTCCCTGGTTAGTTGAAGAAAGGATGTTCTAACTGCTAGCAGAGTTGCGAACCAAACTATGTTGTGCTATCGACGGAGGTAATATTGCGAATGTGATTACACACTGAACTATCCTACTATATATAATCGGCTATGTCCGTGTGTGCGTGTGTGTCTGTGTGTGCGTCTGTTTGTCTGTCTGTCCCGAAATTCCGATAGCCGAGACGTCGCCAGAAAAGATACGGATGACTAGTTCCAAGAGATGATATACACACGGCAGCGAAGGAAACACCTTATTTGCCTGGCGGTGAAAGACGGTGCAACACCTGATAATGATTCGATAAGCCTGAGAAGCGGCAGAGGGGAGCCGCAAATCGGTAACACAGAGTTGCCAGCAGCTGCTGGGACCTGATTTTCAGAGGAGTGATATAACAAGGCCCACGCGACGCGAGCCCCTTTCGTGACCGTGGGTGACCGGATGTGTAAGATTCGATAAGGGGTCTTGAAGGGGATGGTGACCGAAATCGTAGCGCGAGTTGCAGCAGCTGCGGGCCCTTGATTTCAAGCAGTGATGTAAACGGCAGGACAGGAACACTTTCGGTGGGTGACAGAAGCTGATACCATCTGATAAGATCATGAGGGACCCTTACACGCGGGTGTCACCAAATTCTTAGCGCAGGTTGCAGCGACCTGTGGGACCTTGATTTCAAGATGTGGTATAGGGTAAGGGAAGTGGACATGATTGGTGTGTGACAGAAGCTGATAACATCTGATAAGATTCGATAAGGAGGCCTTAGATGGTTACCAACTTCGTAAAAAGAAGTGGTATGGGGGGAGGAGGGAGGGAACCCACTGACGGGTGATACTAAGTCACAGCAACAATTGAGGGTTGAAAGCCTCATCATCAATTTTTCGAGGCGGAGCTTCAGAGGGGGTGGTGTCATGGTCTGGGCTGCGATCGCATCAACGGGACGTTTGAAGCTGTGCTTCGTATCGAAGAAAATGAACTCTTCTGACTACGTAGAGGTAATGCGACGAGGTCTGTTACCTTTCTGGCGAAGGATACGGCATGAAAGTCCTGTATTCGTGCAAGACAATGCACCAATCCATGTCAGCCGGAGCACTCAAGCGTGGTTCAGCCGTCATCAGATCACTCTTTTGCCCTGGCGAGAATGTTTGGGGCTTCATGGTACGCAGGATATACGCGCACAATGCGCGATTCGAAAATGTCCGTGAGCTCAAGGAGGCTATCATTGATGCATGGCACCATGTCGACAAAACACTTATAGACCACCTCTATTCGAGCATGGACAACCGCATTTTCGAACTTATTCGAAAGAATGGGGCTGCAATAGATTATTGAAATGACGATTTATTAAATTTGTTGTACACTTGTTGTTTTCTGAATCGATTCGTTTAGTGGAAGTATACTTGTGGGACATTGTCATAGTGAGAAATTTTCAAAAAATAAAGAAAGTTGAAGTTGCTCTGGAAAGTCAGTTCTCGGAGTTGGCATGCAAATTGGTACTGGTAATTACCACATTTTATACCTAGAGGCTTTTTTTGAAAACGTCGTGTAGGGAGGGATATTGTGAGATTTATGGGTGGCTGTATACTTTTGGGACGCAGTGTATAATCGACTATGTCCGTGCGTGTGCGTCTGTCTCTTTGACACGAAATTCATAGCGCCGGTCCCAGTAGCAGCGAGATATTGGTTCCAAGAAGTGACGTAGAGGGTGTGACGGGAACACTATTGGTGGGTGATAGGAAGTGAAGTTGATATCAGTTGATAATATCTGATAAGAGGCCTCAGAATGGAACTCTCACCATATTCGTAATGCGGGTCACAGCATCAGCCAGGTGTTGATTCCAACATATGATTTAGGGTATGGGACAGGAACATTATTGGTGGATGACAAGAACTGTCAGCTGCTGATAAGATTCGAGGGATGTTAGAAGGGTATGGTCACTGAGTCCATCACGCGAGTCACAGCAACAGTAGGAGGTTGGTTCCAAGATACGATGTAGGGTTTAGGAAAGGAACACTAGGTTGGTGACAAAAACTGCCAGCATCTGATAAGATTGGATAAGGGGCGTCAGGCTCTTTCTTTTGATGTCATTAGAATTTCGGAAGTAACAAAGCGCTGTATGTTGCACGATCCTCTGGCCAGATTCAACTTTAACCCATTGCTCGAGCTATTTTCAATTATTTTTCTACATTTTGCTGGAAAATGCACTGTGACGGTTAGGCGTATTTTGCACACTCTACCTCGCCTAAGGAAAGAGTGCCTGGCGAAGCCAGGCCGGACCCGGCGAAGCGGGCCGTGACAAGGAAGGAGGAGCACCCGGCGGTGGCCGGGTGATCCGACTGGTATAAAACAACCATTTGACGTATTCCGAATCATTTGACCACCAAGCTGCCCCGGGACTGCGCTGGAATGACGCGCGTGGGATGTGACAATGGCTAAGGAAGGGTTTCAGGCACTGGAGGGCATGGGGGGGTGGGTTTAACGAATCTTGGAAACGTTTAGCAGTACGACTTGACATTTGAGCCCACACCGCGTCACATTCGCGATATCAATTCGAAGGGGTAATGTATTGAATGCTGCTATCACCCTTTTACATTTCAACGGTTCTAGAAGCTCGCAAAAATCGTCTACTATATATAAAATCAGCTATTTGCTCTGTTTGGTGTGACGAACTGTGTTGTGTGTTGTGTTGTGTGTGTGTGTGTGTGTGTGTGTGATTGTGGATATGTATGTGTTGTCTGTGTGTTTGACCGGAATTCATTAAAACTTGCCTTCAAAATCAGCGACTGTGCGCTCAAATGATAGAGTGATGTAGGAGGTCGGGCAGGAACACTATTGGTAGGTGGCAGGAAGTGATAAGAGCTGATAAGATACCATAGGAGGTCTTAGAAAGCGAGGGTCGCCAACTCCATAACACGCGTCACAGCGACGCTAGGACTTTGGTTCCAAGAAGCAAGATAGGGGACAGGATGGGAACATTATTGGTGGGTGGCAGGAAAGAAGTAATAAGAGCTGATAAGATACCATAGGAGGTCTCAGAAAGCGAGGGTCGCCAACTCCATAACACGCGTCACAGCGACGCTAAGACTATGGTTCCAAGAAGCAAGATAGGGGATAGGCAACTGGGCGTTAACATCTTCATGGGAGGTGGCAAGGAAAAGATAAGAGACTGCATACGGATACCAATAAGGACTGCTTATGAAAGCGGAGGATTACCAATATTCATAACACCGGCCATCAGCAACGACGAACATTGGTTCAGAAAGCAGCATACGGGGACAGTGATGGAACTTTATGGATGTGGGTGCAGAATTGAATAACAGCCTGATTAAAGGATAGCCAAGAAAATTCACAGCAGAGTTATAGCAACACTGGGAAGTGCTCCAGCAAGTAACTTAGAGGTACTTATGGAACATTAAAGGTGGGAGATAAATTCTGACAGCGTCCGACGAGGGTTTTTGGGAGTCCGTGTCTGCTCACATCACCGTAGCGAAAGAATGAATTAGCGAGTTCTTAATGAGTCAAGATGTTTTCCCTCAGCAAAATCCCTCAGTTTAGCGGTCTGAATTGCTTCCACCGCTAAACGCTCGAGTTCCTCGAAAAAGACGGTATGAGAGTTGTTGCCCCCAGTTGAGAATGATAAGACCACACTGTGATTTCGATATTTTTACCATCGGAATCCTTTCAACCGCTATGCTGTCCGATTTCCAACGAATGGTGATTTAGAAATATGATATGAGCCTAACATTGGCAAGTGTTCATTAAAGGGAGAAAACACATGAAAAATAGGCCGTCTTTGAGTGAGAATAGGAATTAGGCCTAAGTATTACGATCAGCACAGAAATCTGTCGTATCGACTAACATTATGAGTTATAACCTGGGCGCGCAGAAATGCGCGATCCAGCCGGCTGTAGTAAATACGCCGGACAAGTGTAAACTAACGTACGCAGCAAATAATCATTATGCATCTTTAAGCTTTTGCTCGAAAAACATTAATACGAAATGACGGCAAAATAAGATAGCAAAATAGGCAATAAAATAATAAAGGCAAAAGAAGCTGCCACCCTCTTTTTATGAAGAGGAATATAGTTCAGAATGCCTTGACGACAGCTCGGAGGTTGACGTCCACTAATGTTCCTGTAGTGACAGACACCGTGACGCGTATACTTCACGAGAACGGATATGGAAGAGGACACCTAAATTTGGTTTGGACGCCCATTCAGTACAGTGAACATCCCACTAATATCCCGTAATCTATCATGACTCCAGTTTGCGATAAGGACGTCAAATCGTGTTGATAAGGACAAGTACAGGGATGCTCAATTCGCCTGATTTTTCGACCACACAGCCAAACACTTCTGTCGGTCTCCCTTACGTGCGTCACGAGCTTTTGGGGGGGTACGAAGACCGATGTGGCCGCGAGAACTGTATTTACTGCCGAGAGGGACGAAAAATCTGCCTTTTGATGAACACCGTTTACGAAGTAGAGTGCGCCTCATGTTCAGACTTCTACATTGGAGAAACAGACGGCCACTCTCAAAAGTGCTAGTGAACATCTAAGGGCTATCCGGAATCAGCCAGCTTATTCCGGTAATCCCTTCGCGAAAACATCGTATACCTCATCCACCGAGAATTGAAAGCACGCCGCCGAATCAAGCGGTCGCGCGTATACACAGAACATTAGCGACCCCGGTGGAGAGGAAGATCAAAGATAAGCGTTGTAGATTCTCGATAAGCCGCAGGACCCGCTTCTACACCCCGCGATTAACCACGACGGGCAGGCGCTAAGATAAGGACGTATGGATATGCCTCAATGTTCCTCCGCGCACCCATGACTTGAATAAATCTGATTTTGCATATCCGTGACATATGACAACAATGACAGGTATCATTCATCACATCTCATCCCTTCAGTTCGCCCGAACTCACCACTGTCCCCAGTATTCTAGACGCCCGTAAAGGACAGCTGGGAGAGTGAGATCGATTTTCGTGATCAGTGTTTGCCTTAATCCAAGCCATCTTGCAGCACAACTCGGCGACCCACTCCTACCCAGACCCTTCCTCCATAGAAATCCGGTCATTGATAATTGACTGTTCCCTCTTGGATTTCTTTTATGTTATGTATATAAATAGATGTGTTGTACTGATATAACAAGATATAATTTGTTTGCTAGACCTTGAAGAAGGCTTACGGCCCGAACGTCACGTCTGAATATAAAGACTGGAAAGAGGTTTCATTATATGCACACAAAGAAACAATATTACGAAGGGATTGCATGGTGATAGAAAAAGGGAGCGCCTCACCGCTAGATTTCGCTGGTGAATCCAATACGGGACAAGATGTACAACTAACGGAATTCGTTCATCTACTGAGCAACCACATTGTGCTGTTTGTCCGACTGTCCTTTCTATCTATATCTATAGATCTATGTATGGTATGGGCGTTATGCCCAACACCACCTCTTCTGCGAACAAGCGTGGACTCAGGATTTGCTGGGTTGCTCTATCTGTTACGATTCGTTCAATACAGCGCAATATGAGCAGCTCAGTGAATGACAAATTCCCTTTCCGTGAAAGTGCCTCTGGAAAGCCAGGCCAGCCCGGCGAAGCCGGGCTAAAGAGAAGGAGGAGAGCTCGGCGTAAGCCTGGCGATCCGACTGGTAGAAAATATATCATCTAGCAATCGGGCTTGCCCTCACAGAAGTTTTGATTTGTCTATCCCTAAAATTGGCAAGTACTTTCCAGGAAACTCAAGTGCTGTCGTAGTTGAGGTGATAATACTCATGTGCAACAAGAAACTGCTCACAAAATGAGTCACGCAACCCACCGCAGAATCATTCCCGATGTTGCTTTCGGGGGTATTCACAGAATTCGTAAGCTGAAAATGAACCACACTGCTGAACGCCTTCGGAAGATAACACAACAATGTTATCGCAAAAGCTGATTAGTGTTCATGAGCCTCTCTACTGAAGCCTGGCAAGATGTAGTCTACCACAACTCCAAAAGTGCCGTAGTCTACCACAACTCCAAAAGTGCACTTTCTTTGTTGCCTCCGTCTGCAAGAGCAGCTGACGTCGTTGATCACGTTCGTGGTCGTGTTAGAGTGATCGGGAAGTCTTGCGAAACTTTGATCAAAATCTGAAACATCGCTTCAATGAACGAGGCGCTCAAGCTAGGAGGTAATAAACATTGGTATCTAGGACAGTATCTAAGGTCATTAACATCTGCCTATGCCCAACCTCCCACAACACCCTTTCAAAAAAGGACGGCAGAGATGGAAAATAGTCGTATCTGTAAGTGCCTTTGATTATAAGTCCTTAACCCTTTAGATTTCCGCCCTGAATAAGAGATAATCAGAAAGAGCCTAAGTTCTGCCATTAGCAGCGTGCGACCACACGTCCACCCTACTAACTGGCACGTCAATTTTTCGGCATTTCATCTCCGAGTGCGAGAGCGTTGCCATGGTGCTAAGCTCTTATTAAACTTTAACAAATAACGCGAGCCACCTTCTGAATTTCATTAGAGTAGCTGGAGGCCTTCACACTGTCGCCTAAACCTACACCCGGAAAAACGGCCGGACGAGTTTTACGGGCGCAAGTCGTCCACTTCGTTGTGGGACCACGCGTCCCTTTAACTTCATTTGAATTAGGATACTTCAATAAGAGCGGTTTTTTTGTGAGATTACCGCTCTTGTGCGTAATCATAGTTAATATTTTCGAGATCTGCTTCATCTTCAGATCTTCAGATGCTGAAGGGGCGTCCAAAGGGGATGGTCACCCAGTCCATAGTGCGGGCCACAGCAGCAGTGGGACGTTGGTTCCGAGCAGTGAAATAGGGGGTGGGACGAAAACATTATTGGTAGGTGACAGGATGTGATATCAGCTGATAAGATCCGATAAGGGGCCTCGGAAGGGGAGGGTCATCAAATTCGTAACGCAGGTTACAGCAACAGTGGGACCTTGGATCCGAGAGGTGATATAGGGTGTGGGACGGGAACATTATTGGCGGGCGACAGAAAGTGATAACAGTTGATACGATAAGCGGCCTTCGGGAAGGGAGGGTCATCAAATTCCTAACGCAGTTACAAGGCAAAACAGTGGTCCTTGTGATCCGAGAGGCGCATACAGGGCTGATATGATACGTGCATACGGGACGGAGTTGTTATTGGCGGCGTACGAGAGTGACAGCAGCCTAAAAGCTGACAAGCCCGGCTAACATGGGAAACGCTTCACGGCTCAACCAACCAACAATGCGACGAATTGACTCAAAAGCTGTAAACGATCTCAATGATTCCAACAGAACTCATTCCTCACTGCTTATTAGTAACGACATCATGTACGACCGCTAAGCTAGCTCTATTCCAAATGCATGGGGTTTGTTTACAGAGATGTTATGAACAGCAGCAATTGACTTAATCACTCTTACCACAATTATCTTCCATCAACAACCTTAGTGAGGGCCATTTAAAAGGTTCCATTGCTCAATGCGGGAGTGCATTGCCAAAGCAAGACGCTTTAGGAGGACAGAATGCATAAATCAAGGCTGCTTCAACGGCCATCCTAACAGGCTGCAATATTCCCGTGTAGGTTATGAACGTACCAGTCGGATCGCTGGCTAAGGCCGGCTCTCCTCCTTCTGGTGTGATGTGGCGCGTGCTCGCTGCTGCTTTGCCTTCTGTATCTTGACGGAACGAGCGCTGCTTTTCAGCTCTTGGCTGATGCAGAAGATTCCTTTTAACAGTGTGGTTGGTCAACGATCCGTAACCTAGCACGCTGAAAATCCACATGGCCCAGACGGATTATTGAGCCGCGACATTTGTTGTGTTATTGGCGCAAGGGTGTTTTTCACAGCAGAGCAAGCGAGGTGTGGGTTTTATTTTCAGTTAACTTCTGTAGCAACCTCACTGACAGCCGGAACTGGTGACATGGGGAACATCCCGGATGAATTCTGTGGCGTGGGGTATTGGTTGAAGTCATTTTATTGATCGTGGATGAAGTCTAAGTCTGTCAGCTGAACAATGAGCAAGTAAATTATCATAAACTTGAAGAATCTCGCTGAACTAGAAATCTCTCGCTTGACTTAGTATGAACGTTAGTTATGCTTATTTCCTCGCTTGGAAAATTAACGCGCAATCAAATTAAGCTAAAGGCATTCAACGGTTGGTCCACAAGCGAAGGTGACACTTGGCCGCCGGTTTTGCACCAACTAAATGATAGACATAAATCGTTTCCTCTACAGGGCAAAGCTCATTTCAATGCTTCTTGCGAGGTCGTGCTGTTCTTTAAGTGGCCTTTTGATAGGTTTAGGCGACAGTGGCCTTCACTGCTCTACTAACCCGACAACAGTAGTGAGGCTGCGCTCATACTTTGCGTCAGCGAGCATTTTGAGCGACTAGGAAAGCATAGGTATCGATCTAGCGTATGCAAGGGTGCAGCAGCGCTCCAAGTTACTAGGAATGTATGGGTATCGTTTTAGAGTTTTGATATAGATTCAGAGTTTTGGGCGTCCACCAGCATTTTGAGAGACTAAGAAAGTATAGGTATCGGTCTAGCTTTTAAGCGTACGTCGCTGAAAACGCCGACGTGTGCTCAAGACCCTAGATCGATATTGAGACCCTGATACTCTCTGTTACTAGCCTTTTGAATTATCTCACTTGATATGAAGAGGCCAAATATGACCTCCCTTCTCTTTGGGCTGCTCCCAACGATGTGTATAGCGTTCATGAAACATGAGAAATTCAACCATCGGAAAGTTTTACAGATCATGTACGACCCCCCTCCCTCTCTTCAACAACGGAATACACCCCCCCCCCCCTCGCTGGGGATAGCCCGACGTAGGACGTGCCCTGTATACATAGCATCAAAAGATGCTTACACTCTAGTTCGCTGCGGACGGTTCGGCGTTTCAGGCAGTATGAATGTGCCCGTTAAAGCCATTCTCTGCCTTCTTGTTGAAGCGCGCATGCGACAAAAAGTGGTAGAAAACGAGTAATACGAACGATATGATACAGTCATATCATTTGCTCGCTTTACAACAGGTGGAAAAGGTTCACGGGGCTGTTGTCAACCAGACGTGCTCTCGCTGCGAGGGTCCAGGGTTATTTTCACGAGGCATCTACCAGTCCAGTAGTTGAAGGGAGAAGGTAAAGGAGGAGGGATCAGAGAAGGAAGGAAGGAAA
>MU953855.1:0-10270 GCA_036418165.1 Cooperia oncophora | reverse complement strand
CGCGCCATCGCTGTGGAAATTTGGGGGGGGGGGAGAGGAGCGGTGGTAGGCGCAGGGCTCACACAGAAGTGAGAAAAGCAGCATTATTGACATGTTCTGCAATCACTGATATCAAAGAATTCATGATTCTTGTTGTGAGCACCTGAAGAGACTCCTGATGACCAAGGGAAGCTGCAAGTTCAGAAGTGCGGAGCGGTAATGACAAAAAATACTTTAGGCGCCCTATGACACCATGGATTTACAAACAAGCGAAAAACAGAACTCACTCAGACTTTTCTGAACTTAGGAGCACATCTGTTTGCACGTGAAGCCTTACCTGATAGTTACATCCTTCCAGCATCCCTGCGTGAATGTCGGATGCATGGTGCAATACAGTGCTGATGTCAATCAGCGCCGAATGAACTATTCGCTATCACCACGAGCGGCGCTCCTTTTCAACTTCACTGTTTCACTCTCCTCTTTCTACCTGCCTTCCACACGTACAATAGCGGGGGAAAAACGAGGAGCAATCTTTTAGATGTTTTTTTCACCCGTTTCAACTTATTCAACCTCCCTTAAATCAACAGTGTCAAGAGCATCTGTTTAGAATATAATGCAATGACCCCAGAAATTAATAGTTTAGTAGTAGTGTAGTGGCAAGCGTCGCCACTTAGCACATGTGCGTCCAAACCCGGATCGGCTCCCGCACGAGTCAACCAGGCTTTCCATCTCTCTGGGCTAACCACCTGATACCAGACTTATCTGACAGGACAAAAATAGTGACTCGAGCATGGAATAGCCCCCATCAGTCATTGCCTAGGCCATATCGAGTCCAGAAGCCGTCACAAGATGAAAGTGGAGTGCAGGCAGTTTCCCAAAAGTGATTCATTGAAGGTGGAGGATCTATCCATTCACTTTTCTTGTTCGATGAAGCTTACCACCGTTGTACCGGCCTATTGTGCAGGGATCTTCTTCAGCGTACACTACAACATGGTAGACGGTCATGGATTGAACTCATCTCACTGTCCTTTCCTCTTCTTTCTGCTTTTTTTGCATTGCGCTCGTCAGCTCCATGTTCCTCCCGGAGCTTTAGAAACCTTAAAAATGGATTAAACGTAGAAGCAGCGCTCCCTGTCGCAACATTTCTTCTACATCTGTTCCGACAACGGCTTTAATCAACCAGCTCTATTTCTTGGGAAGCTTCTTTCATGCATGCTTCGTCTGAGGAAACAGACGCTTTCATATGCTGTTTGAAAACTCCGAAAAACTTGGTATAAAAGCACGGGATTCCAGCAGGACTCGTGAGTGCGAACGTTAATCGTTAAGATTTCTGGCGACACTCATCTTTCGAAGGATGGATCTGGGCGTGGTGGATATAGCTCCGCAGCTGCAGTATATGTTCCTATCCTCTAATCAAAGTGCACGAAATAGGGCTGAGGTTAGGTAGTATATAGAAAGCTTTGCGAAGACGGGCAAAATTATCGTAATTTGTTGTTCGCGGCGCGGCAATCGCGCGACGCTTCCTCACTTGCACTCTTTCGACTGGTGCACCGAATTTCATGTAGACAGGGACTTGGGTGACACATATGTCTGATTTTGGTCATACATTGTCTATTCTCGACTATTACCACCTAATCGTCGTCATTAGTGGGTGGCCGGGCGAATTAGATTCTCTTTGCACATACTGTGATACTTAAGGCAGCGCCCGGCGTTCATTTGTTGTTTCTCAGGACGCCCCTCGTGGGCTAGAAGCTCCCCTTATCGAGGATGTGGAGTGCATGTCGCAATCCACAATGCGACGGAAGCGGCGCCGCGCTGCAAAGAGCCTACGGCTCGCCACTGCGCGTGCCACCGGGAAAGCTTCATTCTAATGGTTGCCTGATGGTGGGTTTGTTCCATTGCTGGCTGTCTCTCGACGTGAGTGGTGAGAGTGAGCCGCTCGATAGAACGCTGATATGGAACGAGTGGAACTCGTGCAATCATTCCTCGTCTCTTCGGTTAAGCACATTAACCGTTGTTCGGTATGACTCTTCTGGGCATTTTGCTGTGTTTTCTCTTCGATTTTTCTATCGCTACTGGTTCTTGACCTCGCTATTATTACCTGAAGAGGCGCATACTCATTAAATTTGAAGCGCAGTGCGCTGGCATACTCATTAGTTTGAACGCGTGCCTGGCTTTAAGTGCCGACTCTACTCTCCGCCAGCGCTATCCTCGAAGTGCATTACTTGTGCCGATGCCAGAATTCGCAGCGAACAAGCAAGTCAGCGATAGAGAGCAGTCAGAATTGAGAGGGCGCAGACAAGTAGCGTGTACGACTACGGTCGGACTGGCGAAGCAACAGCATAGACGGACTCGCGACGCCTGAGTATCCTCCATGCCTACTCTTTGGCATTTTTGGGACGGAAAAGTGGCACGCTATTGCATCTGCGGACCCTTTCCGCTTCGTACATGGCATAGAGCAAGACCTACGTAATTGAGTGTCCAATTCCACCTCGATGAAGCTGTGCCATTCTAAAAACTTGTACGTATGCACTATCCCTTATATCATATGCAGTATTATGCAGTTCAGTACTGCTCATGTTCATTGATTTGAATGTACCTCCTTACAAGCAATTCTTAGCATTCATTGTAAACAGTGAATTAAAGATGTATCATGGTCAAACGAGATAGAGTTATATACTTGGTGATACATCACAGTAAAACAAGATACAATGTTATATTTGAGCTGTTATTGATGTCTTATACTGCTTTGACAGTATAACGGTGCGGCAAGAACTTGTCCCATTGAAGTTTATCTTCCATAGCCTGGAAATAAAATTGTTCATGGATTTTTCTGGCGTTTTGAAAATAAATGCAAGAGGTTAAGTCTTACCCCAACCCATTCCACCGTACGGGTAGCCATAACCGCCCATCATTCCCATTGGTGGAAATGGAGGACGAGGACGACCTGAACATAACAGACACATGAAAATCAGCAATATAGAGTTTCCGCATTCGGGATTTGGACTTTTTCGAGGTCTTAGGGAATGCTTTGCGAACGTGCAATATTTGCCTGATGCCAAAACGACTGACATTCGCATTCTGAAGGCTGACACAAAAACGCCGCAACTAATAGCTTGTGTTTTAGGGTGGGCACCAGACGGACTTAGAAATAGTTCAGGAGGCGCCATCACGCGCAAACCAGCAAGTACTGCCACCTATCGTGTTGGCCTACTGGCGTTTTTTTTTCTAAACAGCTACTCGCATTATAAGGCATTGCTAATTTTGTATGAAGTTACTGGTTTCTGGGTGAGCAAAATGGACTGCCAAGGAAAAAATCGACGGAATTAAGCACTTTGTAACCTTTATTCTTGCGAAGTGTCCCAAGAAGCAGTGCCTCTAAGTAACCTTTGAAATTGTTTCAAGGCCTTTTGAAGATTCAATTCGGGCCTTGCAGGGAGGGGGGCGGCCTTGCCCAGCGGGCTACCTGTTCAGTTCCACGAGGGCGCCTGTCGAATGAGCTTATACCGCAGATCTAAATAGCGGAATAAGCAGACATCGTAGTATTCTCAGAGTGTAGAAATAGTAGAACAGCCGAGTGTCTTCTCTCCATGAGAGAGGCTTAGAAACTTCATGTACGCATTCCTTCCTTCATGGGTCCTATGCAATGCACACTTACAAGGACGAAATTCCAGCCCTGAGTTTCCTGCGCTGATGCTTGGAGACGTCATTGCTGGCCCACTCTGCGTCAAATCGCCTGCTGGCTTCCGTAATTGGTGGGAAACTGCTTGGCGCTGCGCCAAATTCAATTTCCTCAACACGCTACTGTATCCGAGGCGAACAAGACCGTAGATGCTTCCATACAAAGGTGATCAAGGGACGTGATCACAAACATGGCATCGATTTTTAGCGCAGGTGCCGGCTATCATGGTAGTGATCAGAACTACTCTGAAACAATCAATGTATGTAAGCTTCAACAGAAGAAAAAAAAGCCCGAAATGGGAGCTAGGTGAAACCTGACGGCTGCGGAAATCGAATACCCTTGACTAGGCTGTACAGCAACCCTCATGCTTAGGGAGCGAATCAAGGGAAAATGGTGGAATATTAAAACAAAATATTCCATGCTTAGGGAGCGAATCATGGAATATTTTCGAAGCTATCATGGAAGGGCTACTCACCTTTGTATTGATAGATGCTTTTTAAAGTGAAAAAAGCCTTGAAAAGCAATTAGCGCTCTTATGCAAGCAAAGCATGAACACGCAAAATGGGAGTAAGCGCGTGCATAGTCTGCAATGCACGCGGCGTATTATGTGTTAAACCACTCACCCCACATTCCGCCCATTCCATAACCACCGAATCCCCACTGTGCTGTTGCGGCAACAATGAGCACCACAAGCAACATAATATTTAGTAGCAATTTCATTTTCGTTCTGAAAGTAAGCATCTTGTGACTTGCAACTGGTAATAAGTCTATTGAATCATCGAGAGGAAAGCATAACCACTGTATAAGGGGACAATTCGCGCTCCGAAAGTTACCACAAGAGTACTGAGTCATCGACAAAGGTCCTGACCCCAGGCGGGACTAGAACTCCTTTGAGGCGCCTGCGCTATCCGTTACGCCACCAGAGCAACTCTTATTCTCTCAGCTTCACGACTTTTATGCCGTAGTCTTACAACACTCATGCGTTTAACAATGTGATCCGGACAGCCGTAAATATCGGTAATAAAGGCTAGAGATGGCAGATAATGACAGAAAAATCAATAATCAAAGCAATCTGCCCGAACACGACTCCCTAAATACGACCCCTGCTAAAGGCTCCCAACGTAGACATACCTTGTTCCTGGTCAAAGACACCTTTCCTGCTGGTCATGTGGGCAGGTTCAAGCCTGTTCTCCTTAGTAACCTACCGTTCTTTATCCTACTGTAAGAGAGGGAGAGAGAGAGTCTGAGTGGGAAAGCACAATGGTGAGCCTACCTCGTGCACACGGCTGTCGTGTCTCGCGCCAGCCTTGCATTGATGGGTAACCTTGGAACCTCACCCACGGCGCCTACAGTATCTTTCCTACTGTACGCGTTATCTACAAGTTGTAAATAGGGACACATAGGAACCAGCGCAACACCATCGTTGTGGGAAACCACTCAACGTTTTGCTGAGGAAGGGTTGTACTTAGCGTTGACTTTTTTGGCTGATGACTGACCGCCTCGGAGTGCTCGGTACTCCATCCCCTCCCCCCCCCACCCTCACCCGCTCGACAGTAAAACCTGGGAAAGCCTGGGTAGGAGGCAAGTGTGAGCTTCGTAAAAATAGACTGTGTTAGGGTGTCGAGCAGCACTCTTTTCGGGAACAGTTGATGAAATCACCATTTCATTTATCCCGATGATATGCCCTGATGGGAAGGTGGATCGCGCTGCGGCTGCGGGCTCAGTCATAAGTCACTCCCATAATATGTTGACGGGAAACTGAAAGGACGACCATCAGTTTGTGAGAAAGAAGTCCGCGTTCTTCACTTGAACAAAAAAAGCCCTTCAACGACCTCCATTGTCAGTTAAACAGATCGTTCAATGGTAAATGTCCATTAGAACCGGTCTGGCTTGGTGCAATCACCGATACCTTCGGGAGCCTTCTTCAGTCCACTAACATTTGGCATCGATACAGAGATTTTTGATGTAAAAATTATTGTGTGGCTTAACTTTCTAAGCTTCCAAAGTGACTATTACGATTGCGCATAGTAGTCAAGGCGTAGAAGGCAGTGGATTGGCAACTAGGTGTTTTGGGAACAAGGGCGGTAGGAAAGAGCTTGGATCTATCACATGGATGTGCTAAGTGTGACCAGGACTGTCGGGTGCTGAGAGACTTGGATTTGGACCTTTTTATGGGTGCTGTTTGCGACGGGGGGCATTTTGCACTTTAACGACTTCCCATCGACGTGTCGACCCATCTAGACAGCCTCTTCTCGAGTTGACAGGTTTTACCATGATGGCTTGACGAGCTTGCTCCAGGTTTCACAAGAGTGAGACTTGTAAACTAGTGAAGCAACGAAAGTGCAAAATGCCCCCCCCCCGTTGGCAAACTGCGCCCTTTTTATGTAACAAGTAAATGGCGGTTCAGTGAGAATTTTTATCAAGCTTATAGGAAAGAGAAGGAGAGCGTGGACAGATGACCGCACCCAGCGCCACGCAGAGGGAGTATGCTACTAACCCCCTCCCGCCCACAGGACAGTGCTCGACAAGGGGAGGGGCAACGACTGCAACAAATATGGGTCGCGCGACGACAGTGCGATCTGAAGCTTGTTTACCAATAACCCTGAAAGGCTGCCACGCCATACGCCATACGACCGGCCATATAACTAACCATAGCCATATTTGTCTGTGCCTTCTGTAAGGGTAGTCATGGGGCGCATAGCGTTCCTGTGGCCTATCAACCGCGTAAAGAGTAGCAGACGGAGATAGAATCATCATCAAACGGACGTGAACCTCCTTACCGAGCATACGGAAAGGATCTCTAATGACGACGTCTTTGTATGAAGGAAGGTGAACAGCGTTAATGTGTACAGACTGCTACAAGCAAATTACCTCAGTTCTGGATTAGAGCGGAGGTGGTGTGGCGACAAATGGAATGCAGTCTCAACGAACCTCGGATCAGCTCCGGCCCGGATCAACCACGCTGAGCCCTCCGTGGACAGTAAATTGGTATCAGGTCCATGCCATAAGAATGCTGACTTGAACAGCTTACCGGTGTCGCCTGTCCCCTCAACTCATTGTACAGGCTTCATCCCATTTAATACCCCAACGATTCTGAGGGCTTCATCCTCTTTAACCCTTTTACCACCCGTGATCCCTCAAAATTTGGTCCTCTGCAACAACTCACTACCCCTTCTCCGTCATCATTTTAGCTAACATGCTGAATTTCCAGGTTCCTTCTTTTTTCCCAGAAGTTGTCTAGTTTCCCCTTAAAAAGTGCCTTTGAGAGGTGAGAATGGGAGGGAAAGAACACAGCGTTTCTGAAATAGGAAAATCACAAAAATTCAACAACCGAGTACAATTTCCTCGAGATACAAATGCTTCCTCCTTCTCTCCAGCTACATATGACCCTCCCCCCCCCCTTCTCGCTGGGGATCCCAACCCACATGCCCTCGACGCCAATAAACTTAGAAGGGCCACTGAAATAATTTCTTCTGCAAAACTAGAATGGAAGTGATGGAGATGAGGATTTCTGCGAAAGTGATGGAGATGAGGATTTCTTATTTAATCATATCCATTACGGCAGTTCCTCCCTGAAGGAGAGAGGGAGTGTGGGTAAACCAGTTTCAAGTACCGTAATCCTATTCTCTTGACGTTGATCCCGACACCCATGAGGAGCCTGGCCATACAAGGTTATCAATGTCCTAGAAAGTTTGGCCACTGTTGCTGAACAATAAGCTGCATAGGTTAGCCAAGAACTGAGCGTGGCAAAAGTCCAACTATATCCAAACGTCAGCGATATTAAAATTTTTCGAGCGTAAAGTGTTACAAAAATTGCTTACTCATCCGAATACCCAGTTCAATGAGGTACCTACAGCTAAGAAAATGAAGCACTGTTAAGCGAATGAACTCTACTCAAAATATGAACTAGTTCCGGAACACTTAGACTTATATAGCGAGATTGATGGAGGCGGCAAACATCAAGATCAGTTACTCGGCAAAGAACGACAGAAAAATGAATAACAACGATGCGATAAGAATGTCGTTTAATGTTCTGAGCCTGTTAGAAGTGAACAAAAAAGTTCAACGAGGTTTTTTTTTCAGGGGATGGTCACGTCGCTACTATCCGTCAATGGATGATTCAGCTGGAATGTGATCTGTTCACTGATGGATAGCCTAATGCTCATGTTTAGCGAAGAATAGCTTAAAACCAAGCTGCAAAATCTGAACTTTCACTACTCATTAGTATCAAATTTTGCTCTGAATCATGGTCTTCTTTCGACTGGGATCAACTCTATTTATTCACTCCTTCATTCCTTCCTCCTCCACCGCGGTTGCGATGGGCCGACCTTGCCTGCTGTTTTCACTTAGGTGGCTTGAATTGACCCTCCATTTTATAAACCACAAACCGGCTTATGGGTCTGTATGTACGTATGGATGTATGGATGTATGGATGGATGTGTTCCATTATGATAAATGATGATTAACGCTGAAGTTCAAAAGTCTGATCCCACGGACTCAAGCCCGCGTCTAACGCATTCCGGGGAATGCGCTATCCGTTACGCCACTAAGATCTCTCTTATCCTTTCAGCTTAGCTGCTCTCATGCCGTAGCCTTGCAGCACTCAGCTGAGAGAGCAAGATCAGCCTAGTGGCGTTACGGATAGCGGACTGCAGGGAAAGCGTTAGGTACGGGATCGAGTCTCGCCTGGGATTACACTTTGGTCCATAGCCCAGCATTCTTGTATGCATAGTCATTTTGCTGTGGACGCTGGGGCGATGGTGTGGGAAGCGTCTGGCGCGGCTCCAGCTCGTAATCCACTGATTGTTGTAGCGGACAAGGGTCGACAACTGGGGAGAGAAGAGTGGGCTTTTGTCTCTCAAACCAACCCCTTTCACTTTCCCTCCTGATACGATCCAGCAACTGCAGCGCTGTTATCTGTCCACCAAGAACGATTTTCGCTTGATCCTATCATGGTGTGATTTCAGATTAGCACTTGGCTCGACCCGTCCAAGGTTGTTGCAGTTTATAAGGCCAACGTTTTGGCTCTTCCGCCTTAGTGAGCTCTAATGTCTGTCGTAGTGACGCGAAATTGACCATTCAGAATCTCCCAGAGGTCCGTCCGCAAAATGCCTCATGGATTTGGTGTGGTGATTGGTAGAAAAAAAAGACTGCTGTCCTGACCGGAAACCGATAGGAGGAGCGGAGTGGAGTTAGTACATAAGACAACCGTCCAGAGCAATCCGCTCCAATGCACAAGCTTCTAGCGTGGCAGGCGGGCGTGAGGAGAAAGAGAAAAGGGATGAGAGCGATGGGTTACGGTGGAGAGTGTAGCGAGTGCCCAACCAGAAGCATCTATCCTCTATGGAAACGAAAGCGTCACTGGGTCCGACGGGGTGAGGATAAATCGAGTCGACAGCTAACAGAGTCCCAATCACTCCAACTCAACACTTTATATTTCGTCTCGTAATAAGATTGGCAAGATTGGATCCAAGGGTTACCACGTGCAAAAGACTGCTCTTAGCTGCTCAGCTCTCGAGCGCTGAGCAGGCAAGAGCAGTTTTGTGCGAAGACGTACGACCCCGATCAGCTAACTAGGGAAGAGCTCCCCGTTACAAGTTGACACTACTACGACTTGAATTTTTATGATGACTGCTGCTTTTCTTATACTGTTCTCGAAATCTCTCACGGGAATGGAGTTTCAGGCAGAGTGCTTCGCGGAATCGACGGCTTGAACTCAAGAATCAGATCTCAGGCATTCCAGTGCTGTGCTATCAACTCAATTTTTTTCATTTGTTTATCTTACTTTCTTACCGTTTTATTTTTTCAGGCTCCGCTGAAATATCACTATAACCGCTCGTGAGGGCAAAAGAAAAAACTGGCTGCTAAAAACACCGGCTCCTTCATCCGCTGGCCTTCGGAAATTCTGCATGGGACTGGCGTACGTGCCGCATTCCAGAAAATGATAGATCGACGGCGAAAGCTCGGGAGACAGGCAAGAGAATCGTAGATTGCCGTTTCGTCGCGCGGCATTGGGCGCGACGTTCCCTTGACTTGCAGCACCCGTTCGATTGGAGCATCGATTACCATGTAGGCAAGGACATGGTAGACACTTATGTCTATTCTTTGATCATACATTGCCTATTCTCAACCAATACCACCTAAAATCGTCGCCTTAGCGAGCGCGGCGTTTTACGATTCTCTTGCCCCATACCCAAGAACAAGGTAGCAAGTGACTGGGGAGTGAAGAAAAAAAAGCAGGAAAAAAACGGGAAATGCTTTGTATGGAACCCTATGCCAAAATGAGGTTGTACGTGCACATGGAGGAAAGAATTGTAATCGAGCGAGTTCTCAGTTGTTCGTGGCAACTCTTTCTCCTTATCACTTCACTGTCACCATTTGGAGTAGAGAGCTTAGTGGGGAAAGCCGCACTATCAGGCAACCATTAGAAATGAATGTTGGGCGTTGCGGCAGTCAGATGGGAGGGGCGGCAGCCTACTCACGAGCGGCCCGCTGTATCCTCCTATATTTTTGATCTGAATTAGTAAATCCTCCTTCCTTGTAAAGAGGCTACCATATCAGAAGAAAGCTTCAGACCATCAAATGACAGCGGGTTCTGCCTTTGAGTCG
>MU953854.1:0-10062 GCA_036418165.1 Cooperia oncophora | reverse complement strand
CGAAGGGTATGTGGCATAGAAGCGTAATTTGCCGCGCACGTAAGCGTCGCGTGCGACATGTAATTACGTCGCTAATGACGACTATTTTAGGTGGTACTGGTCGAGAATAGACAATGTATGACCAAAATAGACATAAGTGTCCACCATGTCCTTGTCTACATGAAATCCGATGCTCCAATCGAAAGGGTAGTGCAAATTAAGGAAACGTCGCGCCTTGCCGCGCGCGACGAAGCGGCAATTTACGATTCTTCTGCCCGTCTCCCCCCATCGGAACCTTCCGCCTACGAATGGGCGCACCCATGAGAAACCGATCGGTTATTGCTTCCCAAGACCTGCTGAATGTGCTTTTTCAGTTCCCCTGAGTTTCTAGTAAAAAGGTAAAGTTCTTATTGGTGAAGAAAACCTTTCTACTGGGGAAAAATATCTTTCTTTGGCACATTGCAAGGTTTTCTCGCAAATAGTGCCTTCCTCGAGAGTTCTGGATTTTATCTTACATTTTTGTTGATTTCCTACCTGATTCCCGTTAATCTTCAGCTACTCTGCTATTATAATGTCACTAGAATGTATTTCTTTGTAAGGACCTTTCTCCTTGTCGCCAGCCATGGTAGGGTTCACAGCCATCTGCCATGACCTTCCTGACTGATTGACCAGCGATGATCTACAGTCGATATCATCACAATCAGTCTGATCGCTCGCTGGAGGGAAGGAATGAGCCCACTGGCAGCCATTCCATCACTGGTTTTCTTCCTGGATTGATCAATGATCGATTCACCGGTAGAGCAAAACAGCCGCAGGCGGGTTCATTCCGCCTCTTTTGCATCCGCCCCGCCTAAAGACGACAATGCATAGCGGATCTCTCAATGTTTATACACTTTCTGATGAGAGCGGAGTGAGAAAGGACCCCATTTGCGGGCGTTTTCGCCCGTTTCGCCGCGTCTTTGCTTCACTGTGGCACTGTATAGCGCTACCAATCCAGGTTTTATACAGGGAATACAACTGTTATGTTCAGTACCTTTGAATCCACTTGTGTACGGGTAAATTCTGGGGACTGGCCGTATCCTGCAAGAGAACCAATGTAAAGCTATCTAATACGCGTTGGTCCTTTTTTCACAATTGAACTAAGAGTCTATGAGGTGGGGAAGAAAATAAGAACGAATATAGCGCTTATCGGTCTCGGAATCATGGTACTTTCAGCACCGTACAAGGAGAGCTGCCGCTGGTCTTACCTCAGTTATTCTTCCTGCAAATGACCTAGCATTCGAAGGGTGTGCGTTGGAAACGCTGACGGAACAGCCTCTCCACCGAATTTGCAAATTCAGGAGAGCATCATTGACAGAAAGGTCGCCGCGGCAGCGCTTCAATCCACGTCCTGCCACACGCCTTATCTTTTGCGGGAATCACGACTGTAACTGCGGCTAATACGGGAGTGGTAGCCAATGCTTATTGGAATTTCTCCATAGTTCAGCTTGCACTGGTCTTTTTCAGAATTCAGAAGTCGTTTTGTTTAGCCATCGACCGCTAGTTTAGCTAGCATTAAACTAGCTTTGTCCCTTTTACTTTTACAGCGCTTCATCAATGTGAGCATGTGAAGAGAGGTAAGAGGCTTCTGAGCAGCGTTCAGACTTCGCGACAGCAGCGCCTGGGCCGTGCGTTCGATTCGCATCCTTGCAGCTGCATCGACCGTCGGGAAGTTTGAACGCTGCCTAAGACTCGGCTTTACCGAAGTGTCCCTAACTGAACTTCTGAATAATATACCTCCAATTATCGTCTCCCTTAATGTAATTGTGAACTCCAAAAAGGGCTAATAGCGCAATAGCGGTCGCAACTATCCACATAATTACCACGATAACCTTAAATGCGAACGGATTTCATCTACCAGTCATTCATTTGAATTACAGTTTCATCTCTGTTCAGTAGAGTATTACTCAGTATGGAATCGTACCCAGTGTAATCGGGGCTTTTTCCTTCCGATTCGAGCGACCAAATAGCCAACACCCAATCCAATAAGATAAGGAGTACAGCGCACCCATGGCGCTTCATAGAACTCGTTAAAAAATAAATGTGATTGCCTGAAATATGCTACTGAACACTTACAAGAATGCTCGAGGCAAAAATCAGAGAGTCTCACGTAAACATCATCTCCATGAGCCCCGAAGCCGGCAGATTATCACGAAAGGTGATGGCGTAGGTGTAGGCCACACTTCCCGCACAACACAGAAGAAGTACCACAGCTCCTATAAGAAGGGCATCATTTCGATTCATGGCGACCGTTTTGCACCTATGCTTTGTATACGGTAATGAAGTGTTTGTGGCGGTGGTATTCCAACCGTGTATGTTGTATCCACGCGCACCTTCAATCGCTTCATTTCTTATCCCAATATAGCTGGACCCTCAGGAGAACCCTTTGATTATCTAGCGCATTCTCAGGAAGAAGAAAAATACTGCTGACTCAATGATTTCGATGAGGAATTCCACTTGATGTAGAGCATTCAAAAGAACCTCCTGTTGAGGCGGTGAGTTCATTCCCCGATCAACAAACGCCATACTTCAAGGCATTTTTAGGAGGCATTTTTAAGGAGCTGTAGAGGCGATCGGCTGAAGGCCTGAGCAATAATGCCCATCCACATCGACAGTGAGCCGGCTTTTGAAATTCCCTCTTTGGCGGGATACCGGGCTATAAATATAGCCCCGACAGAGGCTTGCGTTAGTTTCGACTCAACGGACGCCAACAGACCGCTCGACGCCAACGCCTCGCCGACTTCAAGGACTCACATCCATTCGAGCGGAGCAATCCGTTACTGCCAGATATATTCGTAAGGAGACTCCTGGAGGGCCCAGCAGCTACTCCTGTGGGAGATATGGCTGATAGACTCATTTGGTCGCGGAGGTGTAAGGAACTGCAGAATGGGCCGGTTTATTGGAATTACAATAGTGATCGTCAAAGGCACGTTCTGCGATAAACCAAGGCTAGGTTCTCATAATCGTGCACGATGGTCAAGCGGGCAACGTTAGAGGCTATGCTGCTTGCTAAAAGGATGAAAAAACAGCAAGCAAAACGCAGCGCCTCTCGGTTTTAGCCTATTGGGCTGCCGATAGGCCCATGCCGCGCTCCAGTGACGCGTTTGTGTGAGACTGCCCTGCGTGCTTTCCTCGCGCCGTGTCTTTCTCGCCTCTCTCCTTTTTTATCAGTGTATCGCCGCCTTTCGCAATTCGCAATTAATCTTGACCACCTTACGCTCGTCCGGTGATCATGATCAATTGCAATAAAGAGGGTCTTATTCCGGGCGCTTTTTCGTGCTTCCTTCTTCTTCAATAAGACAAACACACGCTTTCTATTATTTTAAAGCTGTATTACTTCATAAACTGTGGTCGTCGAATTGCCTTTAAGTAGTCGAATTCTAGCGAGAGCGACCTGTTAAAGAAAAATGCTGACGGTGGGCCTCCGATTCAATTCTTTTTGACACATTCCCCTGACCTGGTGCGACGATCATCGACAGGATTTCTAAAGCTCTAAAGACATTATTGTCTGCAGATTACAAAATGCCGCGCAATCAGGTGCCGCATGCTTCCTCGAGGAGAGATATGCCCCTGTAGACCTGCATTCCCTGCCGTTATCCCTACTAGTGCCCCTCGTCTCTCTGGCTCTCGCCGCTTTGCATCCATACACTTCTGGCGCGCGCTTGTGCGAATATAGTACAGCGCAGAGTATAATCAATATTCTCCCCTCTCCCCCAGCACATGTCGTGGAGATTTCGCGAGAAGAGTGAGGGAGCAAAGATAGACAGGCAGATGCAGGGAGACAAGTGACATTGATAGTGATAACGGCAGGGGCAGAGGTTTGCTGGGGGACATGTCCTCCTCGAGGGGAAGTACAGTCGTCATCCTTGCACTTGATAGTCAATGTCAGTGCGGCTGCGTGCGGCGCGGTCGCCCGCACCCGTACTGCACCAATCGTTGAACCAGGAAGTGACATTACTGTATTATATCCTTCGTGTTACTCGTTTTCTATCACTTTTTGTCGCATACGCGTTTCAACGAAAAGGCTGAGAAGGCTTCAAACAGTGTGCACGCTCCTTCTCGCCGACACGCCCCTATCAAGGATGCAGAGCTCGATGACGAACTGTACAGGTAGCGGCCTCCAGGTAGCTCGAGTAATCGCCCCTCAGCACTGTTGCATTTTTGGCGCATTTTCGATCTCCTAGCTGAAATCAGAAAGAAATGTTTTCTTATGGTTTAAATTACTTGAGCAAAAACTAATCATACCTACGACAGGTGATAGATACAGTGCGACTAAGAGTAATGGAGCGACTACATAGAGTTGCATATCAACGGCAAGATACCAGAAGATTCCATAGCATTCCTGAGATTCATGTCCTTCAAGTAAGAGTTTTTTCTGCTTAGGAACACTAATTTGTTAAGTACAAGCGTTCAGACTTGGCGATGACGAGGTCGTCGACTCAGTACCATTTCAGTAGCGCTTCAATGCTATGGTCGGGAAGGCAGCTATATGCAGGGTACAGCTAGCATCATTGTGTGAAACAGCGGTGCTAGAGGGTCATGTTTTTTTGAGAGAAAGGGGCAGCGTTCGTGAAGAAAATTCTCCCGGTTGTTGACTTTCCGTGATGTTTCCTGGTTCACGTGTACTATATACCCCCCCCCGCCCTCCCTGCGCGCTCGACGGAAAATTTTGGGTGGAAAAATCGGAACATATAGGAAAATGGTAAGTAGCTATTGAGGGAGGGGGGGGGGGAGGGCGTACCGATACCCAAGACCCTCCTTCGAGGGGGAGGGGTCGTACTGAAACCACCATTTCACACATCACGATGCTGTACCATGGCCATAGGTGCGTATCGATCGACGCTAGCCTCTAGTTTCTGCGAGATCATGGAGGGCTAAGGGGTACCAGACTGTGTGTGTTGAAGCGAAGCCTTCTCTCCCATTTTCCTAGACTCTATCAAAACGCGGCCGACTCCAGTCGATAAGAGTCTATGGAGAGCTTACGGCTGTGTTTCCGTCCATAGCATTAGAGCGCAATTGCAATGTCTGAGCGCTCTTACAACAAAAATTTTTCAGTGCAGTTCGGCTCACAATCAGTGTGGGCATTTTCGTGGTTTCTATGAGTCACTGGGGATACCTCCTGTGAAGACCTGTGAAAATCTGCAAAGCTATGCAATACCAGGAGCTCCATTCACACTTGACAAAAGTCCACAAGGTTCATGAGGACGAGACGTGTATTTCTACAGGAATTAGCAATGCAAAACAGCAAAGGTGCAGTATGCCCCTCCCAAGCCGAACAGTCCCAGACCTCCGGCGTTCCAGCCTTGAGCTCTAGTTGTGATTCGCGTTCAGGTCACCTACATTTTCATGTCCAAAAAGGTTGTTGATGTAGAGCATATTTCGCCACCAGTACTTCTGGCAATTCTTCACGTCACCATCGTCCAGGCCGAAACCATTTAGCACGGAAGCCATCCATGGTCCATTCGTGAATGGGGCCAAAACAACAAAAAAGCCTATGAACATCATCATTGGAGGAGTCAGCCTGAAAACACTGCTCCATCATGGTACAGCAGTGGATTTTGCTCTCATTTTACAGCAGTAGTGTCAAAGCAATGAAAACGGAGCTAGCTTCAACATAAACAGGTAGTGTACAGTCACAATCCCCGCAAACGATAGGGACGTGTGACGGGGACATGGCTTGGAGCGCAGTCACATCACCTACCCCATCAGCTGTATTGGGCACAGGATGGCATCATCGGTGGGAAAAAGGCGCGCTGACCGCGCTGCAATCCGCTCCGCGTCGCACACCCTATCGTTTGCAAGGACCATGACTGTACTTCCGACTCGACTGGACTGTCGAGCAACTACTTGAACTTCGTGGAGCCTCTTATCATGCGTGGAAAGCTGAAATCAGGGTACAGCATCGGGATGGGTAGAGGTGGCGGTGTCAGACCATCCACTCCGTAACTTCTTCCTTCTGTACGGCAACTTTTTCCCGATCCTAGCTACCCTTTTCTGACCTTTCTTAGCTTACTGTCATTTTTCTCAGTTTTTCCGGAGCTTTTTTTCAGTTTTTCTTTCCCTCCCACTCCCCCCTTCAAAAAGACCGGCGTCGAAGAGCAACAACTAATTCCAACTAGCGGAGATCGTTGTCGGAAATAACTCAACAGTCTAGGGGATTTTTGGTTGCGTCGAGAAGGGGTCGTATTTGGGCTGAGAAAAATTCATTTTGATAATTGATTTATCTTGTTCCACGGACGTTGCAAGAGGAGGGGCGTACTGTATTTGTTTATTGTTAGGAGGGAGGGGTGTCATATTTCCCTTCTGACCTTCTGAAGAGGGTTGCCTGACTTTTCGTGGTTTTTCCTGTCTCCATTGTACTATACAACCCTACTCCTCTCCTCGCCTTCGCTCGACAGCAAAATTTTTTTGGGTGAGAAGCTCAGAAAAATTTTCTGGGAATACCGGAAAAATGGTGGGAAACTTGGGGGAAATGTTAAGAAATGCGTAGATGTTTTGCGTACTTTCGAAACGAAAACGCACATGATGAAACAGGGTTTTCCGCGCGAGCCCGCCGCGCGCGACTCCGGGGAGTCACTGCTTTCAGTATGTGCTTGTTTTTCACCTCCACCTTCCCTCCCCGCTCAACAGCTGGATGAGCAAGGCAACCAGGGGGTCGGACGGACTCGACCAAAATCCCCAACTGATGATGTGTCCTGTGATAAATCCTGCCCGTGGATGATTTCCCGGCTACAGCGTTATTATGCACATCAATGATCCTCGCAAACGATAGGACCCGGACAGGGAGTAGATTGGAGAGCTGCCAATGCGGCCTTACCCTCAACGATGCCATCCAAAGTCCGCAGCAATTGGCGGATAGTTTGGCTGCTCTTAGCAACACCGCCCCACATGCCCTATCGTTTGCAGGAATAATGACTAGATTTTAAGAACTAGCCTCAGGTAACGATGGACATAATAAAGTATCCAAGTAAACGGATTGCACATGAATTTCCTTGACGGCCACTTTTGAAGAATGAATAGGCTACGAGTTATTGCCTGAGAAGTTAGAAAGAATGTGATTCGACGGATAAGAAATGCGCTCTGCGTCATTGCGGTTGACAAAAGTGGCGTCCCACATGCGAGGACGGGGACCGCAGGAAAATTGCTCTGAAAGAAAGCTTGACTTGATGCTTTCAAAACGATACACTCCTTCTCCGGCAAAGCTCCTTTCAAGGATATGGCTGTCATCCGCAGCGGCAGTGTCACCTTTTGCGCCCAAAAGAGCATTGGAACGGAACTGCAGGGTAGTGGTATCAGACCATGAGTGCCGTCTCCATATACCAAACGCGCTATCCACAAGGTGGAGCACTTGGCGTCCATACAAAAGTTTCGCAGCGAAACACACAATCAGAGAAAAACCAGAAGTGAGAGAGCGCAGACAAGCAGCGCGTTTGGCTATGGTTAGGCGTGTGGCTGGCCGTGCTACAGTGCGGGGAGTATGGAGACGGCACCCAGGTGTCGTTTCCTTCCAGCTTTAAAACGTGTTTCTTTTTAGGCGGACGAAATGGCTTGCTACTGCAGCTGGAGTTCCATTTACCTCACACATGGCAAGCACCAGAATCCGTGGAGGTGAATGCACGGTTTCTCTTTTACTATACCGCTTACAGCATTCTTTCCTATGACGTGGGAGCTGCCGACAACCACGACATTGAGATAAATCGATATCGAAGGCCCAAGCGAACTGTATTGCTTTCCTTCTTTCAATGCGTTGTTATATCAAGAAGTAAACGATGCATTTGTATAGCATGAAAACGCCAGAAATATCCGAATCACTGGAAATATATGGAAGCTGAGTTGCTCCGCTCAGGATTGAAAACCATAAATTTGGATCAGAAAAGATAAAATTAAGATAAAATACCAGTGGGAGGCGCAGCGCCTATATCACACAGGTGACGAGGTTTATGCAACCCAAATTTCTGCGTGTTTTATTAGGTTGTCCGGAAAGTTCTCAGCGTTTTGGGTGTTTCACTTTAAACGATCGTAACTTTTTTAATACTCATCGGATTTAATCGAAATAGGCACCATTCGAATCAGCACACTTTTGCCAATGTGACAGCAGTCGAGAAATCCCATCAAAGAAAAAACTGGGTGGTCGAGAATCCACGAAATCTACGAAGGGTCTTTTTTGCCTGGTCCTAATTGATGAAGTATTTTCCAGCAAGGGAGTTCTGAAAATGTTAGAAAAGGTGATAGTCGATTGGCGAAAGGTCTGAAGAATATGGCGGTTGAGGTAGAACTTCAACCCCCAATTCGTTTTTATGGATAGTGATTTGTGAAACGTGTGGGCGGGCGTTGTCATGCAAAGGAATCGGACCCTTTCTTTTGATAAGTGTTGGCTGCATCTGACAAAATTTTCGGTACAATTCGTCGATTTCTTCACAGTAGGGTTCTGCTGATGGTTTGGCCTGGTGATAAAAAGTTATAGTGGATCACACCAGCCGATGACCACCAAGCTGTGACCAGAATCTTTTTTTTCGGTGAGCGGCTTTTGGCTGGTTGAAAATTACCTCGGTGGTTCGTCGGAATCCAACCACTGTCCGGAACGTCTCCTGTTATCATACATGACCCATTTTTCATCACAGGTGACAATTCGGTTCAAAAACGGTCGTCAATTCTGCTGCGCAAAAGCAATGCAGAAGGAACCTCGAGACGTGCCGATTCCTGCCGGTCACTCCGATTGTGGGGCACCCAATTGTCGAGTTTTTTCACCTTCCCAATGCGTTCCAGACCATCTGCAACAGTGGATTTGCCAAGGCCTAGCTCTTCTGCTATCTCTCGAACTGTTTGGGATGGGTCAGCCTCCAAAATCCCCTAAAATCCTCGTCAGATATTGCTTTAGTCGACCGCTATGAGGTTCATCTTCAAGGCTGAAATCTCCAGAACGAAATTTGTTGAGCCATTGCCGCACAGTGCTTTCTCTAGCACTATTGGGCCCCCACACCTGGTTAATTTGTTGAGCTGTTTCGATTGCGGATTGCCCCAATTTATAGTCGAAGAAAAAAGTCGTTGTTCGAAGTGCTCTTTTCACATGCTTGAAAAAATCTTGAAAAAAGGGGGTTTATCAAGCAATGGTGAAACGGCAATTATACCATCAGATAGCGCAAGAAATTCTCTACAGGATGTGCTACTGAGAAGCAAGGCAGAATGAGTTTTAATCAGCAGTGAATGTACAAAAAATAGGTGCACAAAACGCTGAGAACTTTCCCCGGACAACCTAATACCTAGCATTTCCTGGTCTCTTTCTGCGATGGATGAATGCTTTTAGCCCGGATCACGTTCCCCTACATTGTTGCCACCGGCAGACTACTTTGCCCCTGACACATTGTGTTTTTACGAAAGTGTACCATTCCACGGCCTCTCTTATTGGTTGGAGGCAATGAACACTATGGTTTTCATGTAGAAAATAGAAAGTATAGAGTGTAAAGAAGATGCTTGAAAAAAAAACTGTACCGGGTCCTTGAGCTTCAAAGCGCCAAGTGAGCTACCTCTCTGCTTTCCGCAAGTCTCATTTATTCTAATTTTCGGATTAGTTAATGATTTTTTTTCAATGTTCAGTGGTTTTTGGCGTGCTTTGCAACGAAGGACCAACTCAAGCGACCTAGCAAAGCCTCAGCCTCCAAACGCTCCTCCTCAAGGAACCGTCCAAGTGCAAACGGCCGCAGCAGGCGGAAATTGACAACAATTAGATCAGCCGCTTTCACTCACGTCTGCTGCTGAACGCTACTTTCTTCAGGTTTGCCAAGTCACCCTCTAAAAAGGTAGGACACTATTTCGAAAAAAAATTCTCTGCCTCAAGATATACGTACTGCCAGCAGTGGCATGTCGTACACTGGGGATCCTTAGCAAGGATAGGGGGGTCCTATTTTGCTAGTGTGGGGAGATAGAGGGTCTTGTTTGCCTTTGTCAATAACTACCTAACTCTTTGTTTTCAGTTGCTGACGTTTCTCGGTTTCTCGTTTCACGCTTTCATGTGGGCATTTTATACCTCCTCCTCCAACACCCCCT
>MU953837.1:0-10328 GCA_036418165.1 Cooperia oncophora | reverse complement strand
TGCCTCTCTCGATGTCTCTCCAGCAAAAGACGCATGGCATCTATTGCATCTACAGTGCTACAACCGATCACGAAGTCACATGGTTGGTAGAGACCTGGACGATGTCACGGATACGATTGTCAACAATTCTTTTACAATTTTTCATAATGTGCCAGAGCAGGCGAAGTGGACGACAATTTGAGCAGTTTGCAGTCCCTTCTTCTGCCAGATCCGGTCAATTTCACCATCGTACAATTTCATATCTTGAACTCCTACAACAAATCAATAAACTCAGAAAACCCTGGAGTTTAGTGGAACGCAGTAACCCTATGATTTGATTTGAATTTCGGATGGTTCTTTGAAATGGGGGCGTTGTAAGCTCAAACCCTTTTGAAATGTTTTCGTGCATGTCGAATCATCGTCACGGAAGTATATAAAGCCTTTAAATCAATAGGTTCCCACTCGGCACTCGAAAGGAGTTTATTTGTGGTTATTAATCGATACACTAATTCATTTGAAGGGATATACATTTTTGAAGCTCTTTTGACTCTTGAAGAGGTGCGAGTAATACGAGTTTGCTTCGCATGAAGCACGGCGTCTAGGAGATAACACAACCACAAGAGAGGTAGTGAGTGCGAAGAGCTACTTCGTGCTGGGGGAGTAACCCTTACAGGAAGCGAAAACTATTTTTTAGTGGAAGGAGTCGGTTCGTTCACCATGGGCTTCCTCCCAAGGTGTTGGGTGAAACTCGTCAGTCACACGGCTCTCAATCGTTTGCTAGAACACCTTTTTAGGAGGTGAAGGCGTACAAATATCAAACTCGTAAGGTAGTCTTCCAGTTGCACTAGACCGCACCGTGTAGCTTCAAAACATGAAATAAAAATGGTGTCATTAGTTTTATAGTACTCTACAAAATCGCAAACTTCACGAGTATACGAAATTGCCAGGTGTAATAAAAGCTTACAGAATGCTCCTTTATGCAGACTTGCGCCATTGCCTTTCAAGGACCACTCAGAACAAGAAGGCCGATAGGCTCCGCTGATGTTGCACATCCTCAAACTGACTTGCGAGACCTTGTTGACGTACAAACCTCACCTTGGTAAGACCTGTGCATTCGTGTCAGTCGTAAACAAGGCTCGTGCTACTGCCTAGCTTTACATGAGTCGAGAGGTTTCCACATGTGGAAGCGGCAGTGAACGATGAGAACCGGGGAAATGAATGCTCTCCCGCAAGATGGGGGCATTTTGTGCCACCTGGTCAATCAGCTAAGACTAGAGGAGATAACTCTCAACTACTATATCTACTCGTTGAAGGGAGATGAATGTTGCGTATAATAGATGAAATCCATAGACACAGAACAAGCAGATCAGTTACTCATCCCGAAAACTGTATGGTTCCTAGAAAATAAAGAATTCGGAATGAAATTTCCTGCAGTGACACAGATAATACCCTTAGTCGTACAGATAATGCCCTCAGCCTTTGACGATGATAAGTACCCAATTTTTCTTCGATTCAGGAAACTCGAAACATAGAAGTTCTTGGCCAGCTTCGCCTTTCTAGAAAAGAGTGATCTGGCAATTCTCATTGAGCATCACGCATGAGGGGGCCCTCAAAGAGGATGTGATCTGGCAAAAAAAACAGGCGCTGAAAATATTTATAAATTCGTCGCTGTAGTGTCTTCTTTGTGTAGTTTTATAAGAGCACGTTATTATGTGAGAATACTTCGTGGTGACCTCACAATTCCCGAATGCATGGTTAAGAAAGGAGGCTAGGAATACAGCTTCCATGCGTGCTTGGATGACGTTCTTTGACAGCATAACAGAACAGATAACTCCTGTGAGGGTTATCATTGAGTGCTGCGTCGCTTGTCCTTCTTATTCCGTCACAATCCGCTGTGCTGCTACAAATAGATAGACTGTACACTCACCTTCGTCGATCCTCGTCCTCACCACATTTGAAGTGAAGGGCCTCATAGGTGCATCTCTCCGTTCTGAAGGGCAGGAGATGGTGCTGGAAGGGACCGATACTCGGTTGCCGTTTCCCCGCCGCATGCAAGGGCAACCACAAGCCTTCTCAATGCCAACCACGCTGCTTATCAAATTCGCTAGCTTGTTAGTTATCAAATGCGCTACCTGATTTTGATGATCCTCCAAGGTCTCTAGCAGGGCGCGAGTTCTTTATTCCATTATGAGTGATCTTCTAACACCTCTTTCAGGGGTTGCCTGACTCTCAGCTCTACGCACGTTCATATGACTTGTTCTTGTTTATCTGATGTACACACTCTAACAGGCAAACTCGTGATGCCTTAAACTGATATTAATGAGACATCGCTGGATATGAGTTGTACTTGTTATGTCTCACATACGGGTTCGGTATGTGCATGCTAGATGCGAACGCAAAATCCAGATTCAGTTGCCAGTTCAAGTGAAGAAGGGTGAAACTGTACCGGCTTTTTCCTCTGGCATCTGGGATCCACCATCTATTGTGGACACGTTGCGTATATGACGGCCCGGCAGCAGGACCTGAAATTGAATTTATACGTGTCACTTAATGCAGAGCTTCAGTCAACGCATCATAATTATTGAAAAGAAGGCAAACAAGAAAAACAAATTCAGTCCTTATTATGCACTTTAAACAAAAGAGGTTCCGATATGGAGCAGACTGCAAAAACGAAAAGTGACGATCAGTACTGCTTAAAAGAACAACGGAACCAACCATGTCACTCAGGTGACATCCACTGTCGACAATGCTCCTTTCACGTGTTCTTCGCTCTCATGCTTCTCAATGCCTTCAGTCAAGATGCAGTGGCAGAGGTAGGGTTCCATTTCGACAAGTTTCTATGAGAATTCACGAGAAAGTTCACTTACTACTCGTATGAGACTAACAGCATGAGAGCGTTTAGTTTAATTACTGGACGCATTATGATCTTAACGCTTTTCAGGAGTGCAAGGATCTTGAAGACGAACTTCTTTGCATAAAGGCTTATATGAAGGGTTGGTGCGACAAATCTAGCGCAATGTACAAATACTCAAAAGTCAGCTGCAGAAAGAGTTGTCGCTTCTGTCAGTTGTGATATGATTCTCACGCAAAATAACATGCGACTTCTGCGAAGAGGAGCAAATAAAAAATTCTCGGCAGTCTTCACATCGCATTTGAAAGAGCAGTATATTTCATAGAAAAGGTATGCTGTGAATTTTAGCGGAGCCAACTCATCTGGCCATACCACTGAAGCATACTGACATAGAAATGGATAATACAAGTCATTCATTTCTAGTCATTTATTACTCTAACCAGGAAAGGTCAACAGGTCAGCCTGGCCATTTGCAATGAGATGCACATCGTTGTACCCGTCTTGAGACGGTGAACTCAAAACTATCTTCAAAATTTGCGGAACGATTCTCTGAGCGGAGTTATAGAGGTTTTTCTTCTACTGTTACGGGCGCGCTGGCGCCGAAGCGTTGGCACATGTAGCGCGACTCACAGCGCTCTTCGCGCAAAACAGGTATCATATTCGTGTTCAGGGGGTCAAATAACCCCTAGGGACGTCACCTTAGCGAAATCTGAGCTTCTGACTCAACTTCGAAAAAATGGGGTATGGATAGTCATGGCTGACTGATAGCCAACAGCGATACTACGACTAGCATACTGATGACTGGTCTTCGAACTGAAATAACTCTTCAGTCATGTCTTTTGCAAACAACAGTACCTGGCTTACTTATTTGTGCCGTCTGCATCATTTTCTTGACTATCGGGAGGAAATCCCATTCCGAGACCAGTCATCGATGGTAGGTGAGCTCCAATCTGCTGCTAATTACCCATGGAATAGCCCACATTTTCCAAGTGAGGTCGAATCCATGGCAGATTTCCTCTTTGAACGAGGTTTTTCCCCGAGTAGAAGTCATTTAAGCGGAAGCGATCGGGCCATTCCAACGCCGTACTATGGAAGGTAGTATCAGGACCTCACTCTGAGCAAATGCCGCGCGTGGCTCCAACTAGGTTGCGACTTGATGGAAATTCATATAGCGAAGTGTGACAAAAATTATGAATTTCATCTACCGTTTTGGATATGAGAAAGTGTCTGCGAGGGACGTGAAGCAACTGTGAGATGCTCTCTTAACACCTTTTTCATAGTCACATAAATGGATCTCGAAGCGGCTGCGGAAAGATTTGATACGAAATTTTAAAAAATATCACGAACTTTTGGGACAACCTGAGGCAACTCAAACAAGATTTCTGTGGCTTCGGTTTAATGACTGAAGGCAATAAGGGGGAATGTCAGATTGGTCGTTTTTCTCTACGTAACACTCCTTTTTAATCGCTTGAAAATCAGGAGAAATTGATCTCTGGAAGGTACACATTATACATTATGCAAGCATTACAAGCGCAATAGTAGCGCAAAAAAAACTGTGGAAGGCAGTACAGAAATTTATAGTGAAATTTTTAATCTTCGAGGCAAAATTCTAAGTTAGAAAAAATGTAATTACTCATGATTACATTCCTTCAGGAAGGTGCTATGACCATGCTGTTCTGCTACACTCAGGAGCAATGTTATTTCGATGTTATTCTGAGGTGCTCTCGAAATAACATCTACAATTAGAAACAAAGAAAAACAAAATTAGGGAAAGGAATACACTCCAAAGCACAGATGATCCGTTTCGCCCGTTATCGCAGACGAATCATCGATGTCTTACCAACCCCCGGGCTCGTCAGTGCGACAGGGTTGACGACATGGACATGGACTACACAGGGGAAGGAGTTGAGAAATAGGATAAGAACGAGAAAGAGTGTAAAAAGTTTACATGCAAAACTCATGCAATAAAGATGAGAAGGAATTGTACAGAAAAATGAAAGAAGGATAAACACGATGTGAGTACTAAATACGTGTAAGAGGAAGGAAAATGGATTGTTGTTAATAGGCTAAACCAACTGAGGGAATATTGAGTATAAGACACTGTCGAAGCGGATTACCCAAAGTTGAATTAAAAAAAGTGTAGTGATAAAAGGAGACTTACAAGGGAATGGTTTGAACTTCCCATGGAACTTTGAATGGAGACCTAGGTACATCGATAGAGCCTCGAATGCTGATTACGAATATGCAGATTAAAAGTGCTACGGGGACCTCCCAGACGAGATCTGGGTGGTCAAAGTTTGAGTTCTGGCTCGTAAGCGCTGCTGATCGATGCTTCGGCAGTGCCACGTGGCCTCGTGGTAATGGTTTCCCTTTCAAGTCAAACGCATGCGGGTTTGCATCCGGTTGGCGCGAAAATTTTTGCTTCGCTCCGTATAAGAGCTTCAACTCTAATTTTCGAAATTCTTCCGAATTTACGGCCCAGCAGGGCAAGTAGATCAATTATATGACGTATTCGATCTGATATGGATGTGGTCATATCTGCCCTCTCTGAACATATTACCCATCCGACAATTCAAAGTTTTGCCCAGAATCGCAATTTGGCCAGACGAGCGTTTTTTCGTCGAAGGATGTGATATTCGGTGTTAGGGGTCGAAATCTCCCATGAACGAATTTCTCGCTAAAACTTTGAATTGTCGGATGGGTAATATGTTCAGAGAGGGCAGATATGACCAAATCCATACTAGATCGAGTACGTCGTATACTTGATGTACTTGATCTACTTGCCCTGCTGGGCCGTAAATTCGGAAGAATTTCGAAAATTAGAGTTGAAGCTCTTATACGGAGCGAAGCAAAAATTTTCGCGCCAACCGGATGCAAACCCGCATGCGTTTGACTTGAAAGCGAGACCATTACCACGAGGCCACGGTGGCACTGCCGAGGCATCGATCAGCAGCGCTTACGAGCCAGAACTCAAACTTTGACCACCCAGATCTCGTCTGGGAGGTCCCCGTAGCACTTTTAATCTGCATATTCGTAATCAGCATTCGAGGCTCTATCGATGTACCTAGGTCTCCATTCAAAGTTCCATGGGAAGTTCAAACCATTCCCTTGTTAGTGTTGAACACTGTCGAAGAACGAACAGGTGTTTGCTAACCTCAATGTTTCCGTATATATAACAGAGGCTTTGTTAATAAGGGAAATGTTTGTGTCACTATACGGAAATCTGATTACATTGAAGCTAAAATCATCCGTTTTATTATACAGCTTAGTACTAATTTTACCGTTAGTAATATTAATTGTTAAATCTAAATAATTGCTGGAAACTTCACTCTTATGAGTTTTTTTCAATTGAAGGGTATTTTGATAAACTTGAGAAAGTTGTTCATCCACATCGTCATCAGTTTGGTTATGTACAACAAGCAAATCGTCCATATATCTATATGGAATGAACAGCTTACTTTATTAAACTTTTTAGATTTAGCATAGTAATATTCCATGACAGAAAGCGTGAGATCTAGCGATCTAAAATTGCCACCTTGTAGGACTATAGACCTGTTGGCTTGACGTATTACTTGCAAAAAGACAAAAACTATTTAGTAAAAGAATCGATTAGGTATAATAAATCGCTGGATTTGTAGTGTCTGTAGTTGCTCCCCACTCGCCAACCCCTTACCCCACTCGGCAACACTTCACAATTTCATTTATCATGGCTTCGACGATCGACACCCCGACTACACAAGGACCTGATCAGTCGTTCAGCATACCGTCAATTTTGCACCAGCCTACTCCTTTCTCCAACGTATATTGCTTATGGATCTTTTACAGACATTTACTACAGCACAATGCATGCGGCCACTCCTTCACTATATACGTCTTCAGTTTTACCACAGATACCTTCTGCGACAGAACCTGCGCCCACAGTAGCAACCTCTGTTACACCCCTCCCCTCTTTGCAGACACACATCGCATCTGCGAGCCATCCCAATTCGGCAATGCCGGACTCGTTTCTTTCAGTTACCTTAGATGCCTCCGCTTCTCCTGCTACTCCAGAGCACCAAGGTGTACAGCGATACATTGGCGAGAGACAGGTAAGTAAAAGAGGGAAGAACGACGTGCTGATTTACAGAATTCCAGGGACGACACGATCATTCACCTTCTAACAAGAGGTCACTCAATTATGCGAGGGCTCCCCATTGGCAAGGGAGACTAGGTGCGAGATGAGCCAGCCTAATTACCGGCCTATCTAAAGTTACACACCTGCAGCAAACAATACGCTGTCAGCACAACCTTTCAACGTGAAACTTGTACGAGGATGTTTAGTGGTCCACACTATCTTGTCCTACAAGTACTCAGATACGTTTCAGAATCAAATCCTCAGAAACCCTTTTTGCTGAGTTGTTGTTTTTGTAACGTAGAAAGATGTCGCCTGAGACGCCACAACAAACCACATCAGTGCCAATGAGCAAAACAAATGGAAATCGTATAAGGAAAAACAAAAAAGAAACAGGAATGATAAAGCTAAAAAAAGAGAAAAAAAAGCGAAAGAAAAATAAAAGCTCAATATTGTAGGAAATCGCCATAGCGTGTTATTCCCTCATCGATTACACCAGAAAGAGTCTCTTCCCTGAACAGGTACTGGCATCTTAATGCACTGTGCCACGTTTTTAGATGAAGCTACAACATGATCTTTCTCTACTGTTTCTCTGCACCCGCACTACAAAGCGAGATCCACTTATAATGCGCGGAGCAGCTCAGCTAGCTCAACCCTGCTATGTCAAATCTTCACTCTGTATCTCTCACATGTTTTACCCCACTTCTGAGAGTCAAGTGTTGGACGATATCAGCCGAATTGGAGTTGCCGATGTCGCTTCTCTGTTTATTCAGCAATATTCCGGTGCTCAGCACCCTGATCGGGACTGGAATTTTAGCTAGAGTTTCAGTATTATATTATAGCGACTATTTAATGTGGGAGCTGCGGTCTACCGCTTCGGCATGTTTCTTATGATTCAAGATCCTCAACGATAGATTTCTTCATACAACGGATTTTCAGAAATGGTAATACGTCTATCAAAGGCAGCTGGCACGATAATTGGTAATCGGCCTAAGATAATAGCAGCGCGTCATATACTGGAAGAATCGGCAAAAAAAGAAGAGTGAACCGATCAAAAACCTAATAGAACGAGCCGTGGTTTTTAACGGAGTCAAGTAGGCCAATTTGAGGAAGGAGTTTTCCAGTGGGCATCTTGCCAGTGAATGCTCCCGCATCATCGCAGGACCCGCCTTTCTTGTTAGACGTCGCCACTTGAAACTACGACCACAATCTACTGCATCTTCTGCTGTGCCATTCACTTCAGTGAGGGTCTTCTTGATGATGTCCCTCCATCTTTTCGAGCTTCTCGTGGTCGCTCGCCCTGTACTTCGAATCCCAACGCGTTTCTTATTGGTTGGTCAACAGCCCTTCTGCCAGCTGCAACCCAATCGCAGGTCGCTGCTCTCGTGGCCTTCAGCGGATGAGGATTGTCCTGTGTGAACTGCTGTCGGTCCTGGTTTCGGACTCTGTATTGTCGTGTCCGGCTGCAGCCCCATCCCAACACGGGCAGTTCCACATTTTAGCTGAGTGAAGCTGCCTTCCATGGTTCTTGCATAGGGGCCAGCACTCCCTAGAGCATCACAGGCCTAACCACTGCCTGGTACACCTTGCCCCAGAGCACATTATGTTGAGGATTTCGATCGGGTCTGTACAACCCCTCCCTCTTTTTAAGGGGTTGCTACGACCCCCCTTTCCCGGTTGAGGGAAGTAAAAGTAAAGGAAGCACACGTGAAAGCGGTAAAAGCAGCGAGGGGAATACCATCCCTCCTCCCCCCTCCTTCCACCCGTCCTTAGATTTCCCTAGCTTCTTACCTTTTTTTCCTTGATCACCTAAAAATTTTCCTACTTATCCTCAAAACTGCTGTCGAGCGATGGTTAGGGGAATATAGTGCACACGAAAAGGAATAACCACAAGAAGTCGTAAGCTGTCTAAGAAGGCCACAAGCAAAATACGACTACGACTCCCCTCTTAAGCACGAGCCAAATACCAACCTCCCCTGCTGCCCTCGAGTTGGGAATTCAATGCGATCGATGTGCCCTGCTCGGCCTTAAGGTTTCAGGGCACCGTTGAACAACTGACCGTGAAGATTAGTCTCTCAACTCTGTTAAATCTGAAGAAAATTATGAGAAAGGAACCTAGGTCGCTTCCCACTCTGCGACACTCTAGCATAGGAGAATTGCAGAACGGAAACCTTCTATTATACTCTTAACTCCTCTTTTGGAACCGACCCACATTCTTTTTCTGCTCTACTTTAAAGTCCTCTAAACTTAACTTCTCTAGAGCCTTCTCTTTTTGTTTTTTCGCTTTAAACCTCTATTGCCCTTTTTGCTTTTATCTTCTAGGAACGTCCCTTCCAAATCAACATTCCGGAAAATAAAACTGATTTCAGCTTACCGCGGTTCCTTTAGTGTTCACACACGGCGATCGTGACCTCGCGCGGGCCTGCTCCCTCCGGGAAAAGTAAAGGGCATGCCCGCGTACCTCACTTGAGCGTGTACACTTTTCTTTGGATGCTTCTACTTGATACAATCGTTATGCTGTCCTGTGCTGGACAAAAACGCAGTCATAATTGTAATAAAACGAAGTTCCAGCGCAACCGCCTGGAGGAAAGCGCCAACGAACCACTTAGAAAGTCCCTCAACATCGCGTCTATTGCTTCTGATTTTGGCAGATTATCTCGGTCACCACCTCGGGAAGTATGGTGCTGAGGACCAGTATTCCTTTTGTGTAGATTATATCTGTGAAAAGATCATCAAAAACCGATGTCGCTGGAAAAAATTATAAAGTGGCGAAATTTTTGATAAGATCCATTAATAAGTGGGCGGAGTCGTCGGGGGCGGAGTCAAGTGTACTATTAGTAAAAGTGTATTCAAGGGTCTATGTGTGTAATAGATGAAAAGTGTAAAAGCTAGTATAGATGCAGTATATAAAATGTGCTCAATGTGAGTGCAAATTGTGTCGAGAAAAGAGAGGCGGAGTTATCTGGGGGGGGAGGGGCATGTAGTGGGGCTGTGATGGGCAATATATGTATGTGCGGGGGCGCTTAGCGCAAGATTGGGAAAAAAGCCGCTTCACGGAAGAACCCTAAAAAACTGGTACTAATTCTTGCGTCGTACATTTGTTGGAATTGCACATGGGGTGGGACCTATGGGACTTGGGAGACTTTTTCAAATCGCGTAAGATGCCTCGGTTTCGCCATGCAGCATTCCGTACTATTGCTATGGTTGTCACTTAAAAAATGAAATTCAACTCCACTTGTCTGGCCCTTGTCTCATTGATGCGATTAACAAGGGTGATACGTGATAAATTGATTCCTGCTTCTTCTCCGCTACGAAAGCTGCGCGTTGAAGGACACATTCGGATCAGTTTCTAGTGGTGTGAGGTGCGAAACGACAAATATGTGGAAC